>WARS01000059.1:4552500-4849441 GCA_008933995.1 Datnioides undecimradiatus | reverse complement strand
GTTATTAGTATGTTGCCTCACTGGTAACCCATATGTAACATTAAGCTGTCAGAGGCCTGAGTATCACACATTACATTTCTGGACTGGCTGTCCTCCTTACTAGTCCTACTGATAGATCAAATTATCAGCAAACTGCTGCAACAATGCTGTGACTAACCACAAAGTGGGACTCATTTCTCATTTCTAAGTATTGTTGAATTATATGTCACCATGCCTTAATCCAAACTCAATAATTTAGTTGCAGCAATTTATTTACATGCAAAGACTCTATGTCTACCCTTACAAGCTTTCCAGCAGCTACAGTGCGGGATGAGGATCTGCTGTATGAAGTCATGTTTTTCTAAGTGAGGAAGATTAGGAAAGGGGAAAATGTAACATCTGAGTTCATTCAAGATTCCAGCACATTCAGTCATCCTAGGAACCAAGACAGTGGACAAACTGGCAAAAGATCGAAGGATGAAAATCACAAAAGGAACTGTTATTAAATAAGCAAAGTTAGAGGACACAGGTAGAGTGTAGGTAAAACCAACATATATGATATATGACAAGGGACTTTAATTCATAGAAAAACATGCAGCGGGTCTTTGCCATGAGGCTGAGACAGTTATATCATGCATGGAATATAGACACGAAATGTAAAACATCACGACACAATTAACAAAATAGGTTAAAAGTACGTCTGTCTATCTGAATTGGGAGGATAAAACCTGAGGGTGGCAGCACTAGTGCAACATTGCGGATGTTAACTGCCGTTAAACCCGCACAGAAGAAGAAGCCAACGACTTCCTGTGCCAGTGGGTTGTACTTCCCTTGTCACCATGCACATGTGGTAAACAAGCATACGAGACCGGTGGAAGTGCAATCATGGACTTTTCAGAAAAGTGGAGTAATTTGCCCAAAGGTCCGAGTCTAAAGAATCTGACAGACGGAGGTTTCGGCGTCCTGAAGGAGGCTCCACATCCCGCCGTGCAGGATTTAACCAAAGCTCACATCGAGTCGTTTGACCAGGCGGTGACTGACGGACTCAGCCGCGTTGTGCAGGTCAGTTCAGCTCTCCCTGAGCGGAGTTAGTGACCGGACAGCACGTTATTGCGCTGAAATACCCCGACACTGTGCGTCAGCCTTTGGGTAAAGTTGACGTCAAACGAAATGACCCCGCGCTGTGTGGAATACGTGTAGTGACAAACTGTTTTTTTAGCAGTGTATGATCACGTGTTTAACTTTCACCTGTGTACACGTTTCTGCGCTGACGCTCTCACCGTCAGTGTGTCTCTTCTTAAAGCCTCTAATGTCTGCGGCGTGCCGTCTCTTCCTCAGTCTATCCCACCCTTGGAGTTCGCTTTCAAGAATGACAGGATCAGCCTGGCGTTTGTCGAAGCCACCGTCTACAACCCGGTGGTCGCCAAAGGGAGCATCTGCAGGGACATGAAGGTGTTTCCGGCAGAGTGCAGGGGGAGGAGGTGCTCATACAAAGGGAAGTTGGTGGTAAGTCTGAGGCGGATTCTCAAACCGCACGTGACAGGCGTGATGGCACCGCGATCAGCTGTTTACCCGCTTGTGTTCTGCACCCTCCTAGGCGGACGTCAGCTGGTCGATCAACGGCGTCCCCAAAGGCATCATCAAACAGTCCATGGGTCAGATTCCAATTATGGTAAAGTCTAAGCTGTGCAACCTGCACGGCATGTCCCCTAAAGAGCTCGTAGAACATCACGAAGAAGCGGCGGTAAGACACGCATCCAACACATCTGAAACAAACAGAAATGTCCATAAATCCATTCAAGCTTCAGGACAAACTTCCTCTTTAACATTCACAGGAAATGGGAGGTTATTTCATCGTGAATGGAATTGAGAAGGTTATCCGTATGCTTATAATGCCAAGGAGGAACTATCCCATTGCCATGTCGAGACCCAAGTGGAAGAGCAGGGGGCAGGGATACACACAGTATGGTAAATATAGGCTTTTATATAGAGCATGAAAACACAGTGAATGAGCAGTGGAGTAATAGTGTAGGCTCAACAGCTAAAGCTGCATATCTTTCCTTTCACAGGTATTTCCATGCGTTGCGTGAAGGAAGAGCACACAGCCATCAACATGAACCTGCACTACCTGGAAAACGGGACCGTGATGCTGAACTTCATCTACCATAAAGAGCTCTTCTTCCTCCCACTGGGCTTTGCGCTCAAGGTAGTAATCAGGCGTAATGTGCTGTAGAAACTGACAAGTCGGCAGCACTTATCGTTGATTGAAAAAGGAGATGTTAAACTGGCAGTAGACAGTTATTTTGACACAGCTTATCTGATTAATTGAGAGTTGATTGCACAATGTAACGGCTGTGGAATAATGTGACCACTGGCGTTTAGGCTGGTTCCCTGCAGGTGTTGCTTACTGCATGTTTTAGATTTAGACTACGACTGCTTACTTATTTTTACGAGCAATACGCAAACTATGTTATTAGGCCTCACTAAATGATGACGGCTTCACTTTATCTCTTCATTTAACATGCATTTTTCTTCCCTCAATGTTTTTTCATGGTGATTTGCAAAAATAAAAATAAGTAAATAAATAAAAATGCAGTGTTTGTTGAGTTTAGGCTTTGAGGGGAGCAGAAATGGAAAGCAATGTGGTTGTTTTTGTAACAGCACCCAAAAAACATGACTTGGAAATGCTAGGAGTGGAAAAGAGATGTTAATACAGCTTCTTGTCTTTGTGCCCCCCCCCAGGCACTGGTTGACTTCACAGATTTCCAGATCTACCAGGAGTTGATCAAAGGCCTTGAGGACAATTCCTTCTACAAGAGCTGCGCATCAGAGATGCTTCGCATTGTCATGGAGGAGGGCTGCACCACCCGCAGCAAGGTGCTGAATTACCTCGGAGAGCGCTTCAGGGTTAAGATGAACCTTCCTGAGTGGTACACAAACGAGCAGTGTGCCAACTTCCTCTTAGAGTAAGTTTCCATGACCGTTGTTAAAACCACCAGCACATGGTGCGTTCTCTGCTTTTAATTTTGGCATATTTAGTAAGATGAGTTGTGTTCTGTTTTGACCAGTGAGTGCATCTGTATCCACCTGAAGTCAGACGTGGAGAAGTTCTACCTGCTGTGTCTGATGACCAGGAAGCTGTTCACGTTTGCCAAGCAAGAGTGCATGGAGGAAAACCCCGACAGCATCATGTGCCAGGAAGTGCTCACTCCTGGTCAGCTCTTCCTCATGTTTCTGAAGGTGAGGACGTGGAGTCATGACAGGGAGCACAGAGTGATGTTTGCTCTTTGTTGGTGTCTGGTGATGAAGGGAAGAAGGAGGATTTTAAAGTCAGGAATACAAGTAAACATTACAAACATAAACAGTGATGCATGATCAACAGTTTTACCAAATCTCTACAGAGGTTAATTCACTGTTACTGTCCAATTAAATCACAGTGGAAATACACATCATATAAGTATTTTGAATGCAATTATAACACATTCTTGTTTCAATGTCTGAAAAACAAATGAAGTCTTATGTTTTACAATACTTACAAACAGGAGAGAATGGCTGCCTGGTTGGTGTCTGTGAAGCTGTCCTTTGACAAGAGAGGCAGCAGACTGAGTGGAGGATGGAGCGCTGAAAACATAATGAAGCTCTTCAACATGGGCACTGACCTGACCAAACCCTTTGAATACCTGCTGGCCACTGGGAACCTCAACTCCAGGACCGGTATGGCCATATGAGTCCAGTTTGAGCAATCATGTCATGTTTTATGTTATAAAAACAAAGAGTATGTGTTAAATGGATGTCCCTCTCTCCTCTGTCTATAGGTCTTGGGATGCTGCAGAACACCGGCCTGTGTGTGGTCGCTGACAAGCTCAACTTCATCCGCTACCTGTCCCACTTCCGCTGTGTGCACAGAGGGGCCGCATTCGCCAAGATGAGGACCACGTCTGTCCGCAAGCTGCTGCCCGAGTCCTGGGGCTTCCTGTGTCCTGTCCACACTCCAGATGGGGAGCCCTGTGGTCTCATGAACCACATGACAGCCAGCTGTGAGATAGTGGCACCAACTTTGCCCACTATATCCCTGCCTGCTCTGCTCTGTTCCCTCGGTGAGTGAGCCAACAATTCTACAAATGGGACGTGATCCTGTACTTGAACTTTTGATTTGCAGTGTATAGAACCTTTTCTGTGCCTTTTGCCTCAGGTGTTACACCAGTGGATGGATCCCCTGGCCAGGCCTTCTCAGACTGCTACCCTGTGGTACTTGATGGGGCTGTCGTAGGCTGGGTGGAGACTGAATTGGCCCCGGTTGTGGTTGACTCACTCCGCACGTTTAAGGTATATTAATTATACATGATATAAAATGTCATCTGGTTGTGCTTTACACGTTATTTGTACAATAAATGATAATTAAACCCCATACCTTCAGGTGCTGAAACAGAAGAGGATCCCTCCCTGGACTGAGATTGTCCTGGTTCCAAAAACAGGCAAGGCCAGCTTGTACCCAGGCCTGTTCCTCTTCACGACTCCCTGCCGCATGGTGCGGCCTGTGCGAAACATGGCTCTTGGCAAGCAAGAGTTGATCGGCACTTTCGAACAAGTGAGTGCAAACCACGCTCTTTGAAAGATTCTGTGGTAGTCCAAACATACAGTGCTAATTTGTCATGCATAGTGGCTGCCGAAATCTTTATTTCATCGTCGTCCTATTATTATAGCTTTACATCAATGTGGGCATCTTGGAGGATGAGATCGAGCCGGGAGTGACCACACACCAGGAGCTCTTCCCTCACAGTATGCTCAGTGTGGTGGCTAACTTCATCCCCTACTCAGACCACAACCAGAGTCCTAGGAACATGTACCAGTGTCAGATGGGTGAGTTGGAGACTACAGTTAGGGGCTCAGAACACCTTACAGCTGTACAGGCTGGTAAACATCAAACATTTCAGTCTTTTCACAGTAAACAGCTGAGAAGCTTCTGCCTGGTTTGTCACTGAGATTGAACTCTTGTGTTCTGTTTCCAGGTAAGCAGACCATGGGTTTCCCCCTGCACTCTTTCATGGATCGCTCAGATAACAAGCTGTACCGGCTCCAGACCCCTCAGAGCCCGCTGGTCAGGCCCTACATGTACGACCACTACAACCTGGACAACTACCCCAGTGGCACCAACGCCATCGTTGCCGTCATATCCTACACAGGCTACGACATGGAAGATGCCATGGTGAGTGAAACCCAACAGTAACTGTAATGACCTGTTACAGAAATGAAGTGAGATCCTGACACGCTGTGATGTCATTAGATTGTGAACAAGTCATCGTGGGAGAGAGGCTTTGCCCATGGAACCATCTACAAGACGGAGCTGGTGGACCTGGCGGACAAGGTGAAGGGAGACGACAGTGTGGTGTTTGGGACCAAGCCAGGCGAACCTAAAGTGAATGGAAAACTGGATGATGACGGCCTTCCACATATTGGATCAACACTGCAGTATGGAGACCCCTTCTACAGCTACATCAACCTCAACACCGGCCAGACCTTTATCACCTACTACAAGTATGTGTCAATGTTTGTGTAGTTTATCTTCTACATTAAGGCAGCTTCTAGTTAAACTTATGAAAATACCACCAGTAATGACTTTCTTCCTTATGTTCCTGCAGGAGCCAAGAGGCCTGTGTTGTTGACAACATAAAGATCTGCAGCAACGACACTGGCTCAGGCCGTTTTAAACGTGTCTGCATCACTGTACGAGTGCCACGAAACCCCACCATCGGCGACAAGTTTGCCAGCCGCCACGGTCAGAAGGGTATCCTGAGCCGCCTGTGGCCGGCAGAGGACATGCCCTTCACAGAGAGCGGGATGAGCCCCGACATTCTCTTCAACCCCCACGGCTTCCCCTCCCGAATGACCATCGGGATGCTGATTGAAAGCATGGCCGGCAAGTCGGGCGCCCTGCACGGCTTGAGCCATGACGCCACACCCTTCACCTTCTCCGAGGAGAACTCTGCGCTTGAGTACTTTGGCGAAATGCTCCGGGCAGGTGGATACAATTATTACGGCACGGAGCGGCTCTACAGCGGACTGAGCGGTCAGGAGCTGGAGGCCGACATCTTCATCGGAGTAGTCTACTACCAGCGGCTACGTCACATGGTCTCCGACAAGTTTCAGGTGAGGACCACGGGAGCACGAGACAAGGTGACCAACCAGCCGGTGGGAGGGAGGAACATCCAGGGAGGAATCCGTTTCGGGGAGATGGAGCGAGACGCCCTGCTGGCCCACGGCTCTTCCTTCCTGCTTCACGATCGCCTCTTCAACTGCTCGGACCGATCGGTGACTCAGGTGTGTGTGGACTGTGGCAGCCTGCTCTCCCCTCTGTTAGAGAAACCACCACCGTACTGGTCGGCCATGCGCCACCGAAAGACCTTCTGCACCCTGTGTGGAAAAAGTGACTCCATTGATTCCGTGTCCGTTCCTTACGTCTTCCGCTACTTTGTGGCCGAGCTCGCAGCGATGAACATCAAAGTCAAATTAGACGTTAAATGAGTTTTACAGGAGAGTTACTAAAGATGCGTCCCATCAATAAAAACAAAGTGTCTGTTGTGAAACTGAGTTTCATTAAAATAAACCTGCATCCATTGAACTGAATGAAGCTGCTAGGGAAAGATGATGAAACACAGTGCAAAGCCACAATGTGCCAGAATAGCCAAGTGCCTGGGAAGCTGATCTCCTTTTGTCAATTAGTGTTTTAAAGACTTTGAATAAATAGCGGAGTAGCAGCATGTGATGGAATGAATGTGTTTATCTGTTAAGGTGTGTGAAAATAACCCAAAGGTCTTTTTGTACAGTCTTTCTGAACATTCAATAAAAATGCTGTGCTGCATCACTGTGCCACAAGAATGCAGGTCCTTTACTCAAGTAACTCCATGCTCCATTACAAACAGTGTTGTTACTGACTACTAAGTAAGAGAACAGAATAACTGTCAGCTAAATGTATTTGGATGTGAAAAGTTCTCATTTTGCATTAAAATAGCCCATGTGACTGACAAGGTTGTTGATTTATCAAAGCATCAATTGCAATTTACCTTTTTTAGTGTTGCAGCTGCAGTTACAGTTGATTCATTTTGATGATTTCCTAAGAATTCCTAATCTGAAGGGTAACTACTAACTACAACTGGCAACAGACAAATGCAATAGATTGAAATTAACAGTGCTTCGCTCTGAAATATTGTGAAGTTTGAGTCTAAAAAAAACAGAAAATGGAAATAATCAAACACAGAAATATAAAATTGTACTTAATTATAAGTATAAGTTATATAGACAGCTGATAGGTGCCCACACCTGCTGACACTTCTTATTGTGTAAATGATCATAATATTCCTCTTCCATGCCAACATTTCCATGATTAAAAACTCCCACTTGATGTGACGTGTCACATGGTTTCAGTAACTAGTTATCCTTATTCCAGTTGTGCCAGAATACCTGGCAGGTCCAGCACTGTAGGGATTGTGTAGTCTGGTTTCACTGACCCATCCGGCACGGCGCCTCCTGCAGTGGTGATCCAAACTGTCGTCCGTACTCCGGCATTGACGCCCCCCTGAATATCTGTGTCCAGAGAGTCTCCCACCATGACACACTCCCGGGCCTCCACCTGCAGCATGTTAAAACACAGTGTGAAGATGGAGATGAATGGTTTCTGCTCCGGGTGTTCTCCACCGATCACGACGGCATCGAAGAACTCCTCACATCTGACTGCCTCCACTTTCTCCCTTTGTGTCTGAGTTGCCCCATTGGTCAGCAGCAGCAGCTTGTATCTGCTGCGCAGTTCTTTCAGGAGGTTGCATATTTCAGGGGTCAGGCTGAGAACCTCCAGACGAGTGTTCTTCCACAGGTAGTAGCACTGAGCTGCCAGGGAAGGTGTGGAACAAGTGCCCAAAGTCTCCTGGATGCTCTCCTCCCAGTGTCCCACACGCACTTCGTCAATGGTCCTGCCAGCTGAGGGGTCAAAACTCTCAAGCAACAGCTTCTGCTTGAACTTGTCACAAATGCAACTGATAGTCTTGTCATCAAGGGCCAGAGTGGTCTTCAAAAGTTCACTGGTCTGTAAGATTCAAATACAACAGAAAACTTCTTAAATATAAAAACATGTTTACCTTGTGTGACCACAAAGAGTCAGTCTTGTAAATACATTTTTGGTTCAAATCAGGCATACCTGCATATTCCAATAAAAAGCATAATTTACTCTCTTTTGAAAGACACACATCTGGAAGAAAATCAAATAGAAGCAGGAGGCTGCTGGTTGGATTTTGATAACTAAACCAGGGAAAGCATATTTTTCATATACAGTACATAAGCTTCATCCAAGAAGGATGATGTGGTCTGAAATCCTGACCACAACCCTGAGGAGTATTTAGATCCACCACTTCAATAAAAGGAGCAATAACACAATGTAAAAACCAAACTGCACTTCCAGCATTAATGATTTCACTAGTGCTGTGTATAAGTAAGATCAAAAGACATATTTCAAGTGTCAAAAGTAGAAGTAATCATTATCAGGGTGGCTCCTTTATCATGTCAAAAATAAAACAAATTAAGCAGTATTTAAATATTATTTTTGAACACATTCACACAAAGCTGCATTTTTATTAAGGTCATTTGTCAATGTGGAGGAACTTCAGCTGTTTAAAATGTAGTTTAATCTATAGTCACAGTTTATAAGCATATAATTCTCTATCTTCAAAAACAAAATAATGAGTTCAAGTAAAACAGATGAATTTTCAAGGAAGTAAATCTGAATCATTAGTGGCATCAAAAACAACAACAAAAAAACAACTAAAGGCCTTGCACACCCAAACATGTGCTCCTGAGGAAGGTGTGAGTGTCTTTTGCACCAGTTTCTGGTTGCTGGGTCACAGGCGGTCATGGCGGCTTTGGGTATGTCAATGCTGCGATTAAGTAGCAATCAATCAAAGTCACAAATGTTCTGTTCGGAGAAACAAGTAATAAAAACAGCAAAATGTACTCCAAGAACCAAAAGATATTATTATTCATATTATTGAATTAACAGAGCTGTATTCTGATTAGTCGACATGAGGATCTCATATACTACAGGGGAGTTTAATCCATAACAATGGACATTTAATGCACTGATCATATGTTAAAGTGAATACAGCTGTCAGATACATGTAGTAGGGTGAAATGTACAATATCTGTTTCTGAAATGTGGAAGAGTAAAAGAATAGACATTAGAAAATTTGCATTTTCCACCACTGCATGGCTTGATCACTGAATTATAATGAGGCCAACCATTAATTAATAGTTTATTGGTGACTTTTCCTGCCATTAAGATTCAAAACATCTGCTCTGAACAAGGCCAATCACACACAGTTTTGAGAGAAAGTGTAATTAGACAGAATAAGTGAAAATACCTGAATCAAACTATTTTAAAATCAAAGAAACTTCTTAGTTAGAGCGTATGAGCATATAAGCGATATCTGCAGGCTAAGACAAAGGTTTTTCAATTTGTTTAATAGCGCTGGATAGTTTGGACACGACCCAACCAATCAGAGCTGAGCACCAGCGGCAGTAACCAATCCGCTCGTAGCATTCATTTCAGCTAAACTAGCTAGCGTTTTAGCTAGTTTCTTATCGCTTAACACGGCAACCCGACTTAAATACACCAAAACAGGTTTATTTACTGAGTTTTAGAGGTATGTCACAGGCTTGTCCGGGCGCTTACATGTGACTTCCTTGAACACTAACGTTAGGCTGACCTGAAGTTACAAATACAACATGGACATTCAGACTTTATCACCTTTTGTATCGCCACTCCACTTGCCCGACTCGTGGCTATGAGGGTGTTGTCCAAGTCAAATAATATTGCCTTTACAGGTTTACCGTCCATTGCCGGAGAGCTCTGTTCATTCATCGTTACACCAAAACACGTCGCGGTTTCATTGCGGAAGTGCTGCAGCGCGAAATGCATGATAGGTGTTGTAGTTGTGAAAACTGTTAAGTACGTGCACGTTTTACTCTCTAGAGGGCGCCAATAAACAAAAATAGACTTTGAACTTTAGCCAGAAGCTCCTCGGACCTTGAGTAAGCTCCCCACAGTGACACAGCACTGATTTCAGCTGCTCAACTTCAAATAAATCACTCAAATAAACAGTTTATAAACCTTTTGTGTTTCGTGTATATGAAATTTGAGCCTGCTGCAGACCCTTACAGAAAAAAAACTACATATAAATGAGTAAAGCATACTACAGATATACAATTTTTACTGCTTTAATACAAAAACCCTTCGGACTCTGAGATCAGCGTATTAGAACATAGATTTATTATATATTTTGTATTAATAAATTAATTACAATTATTTGTGTTAACAGAAATGAACAGTTTGCCTTATTTGACCCTGTTATTCCATTTCAGACCCCACACAACATTTTACATTATGGACAAGTTTTCCACTTGGCAGTGACGGAGCTGTGGCTGGAACGTGCGTTTATTGCGCTGCAAAATTATTTTTAGAAAGGTGACGATAGTCTCACAATCAGTGTCATCGCTCGTCTAATTAAATGCCCTACGTGACTCTTGACCATGCATATTGCCAATTTAAATACATATTCCGTGACACACGCTGTTTCAAAATCAAAACATACCGCATTTCTTATGCAACCTGTCCTTTAACTCGCTCTCTGATCTGGCAATGGGCCAGAGGTTCACACGCAACAGTGTGCAGGCCTGTTGCACCACCTAACCCAATCAGAAATCACAACAATCCTTTCTCACATTACCTGAGAAGGCTTGTGTCTTTCAGAGAAGTCTGACTTAATTATTTCAATTACCTTGGACAAAAAAATGCCAAAGATAAACTATAAATCAAGAAATGGTGTGAGAGGAACGACCTGCTATTATTTCTCAGAACAAACCACATCTGCTGCTTGCATGCAAAGATTAATAAGCTTGTTTAAATGACAGACAAGAAGCAAATGAACCCCAAACTAAGGGTGAACTTAGAAGTGAAAAGATGGAATTTCCCCTCTGATGTGGAGGGGGGAAAAAAGAAGCAAATGACTTCTCCTAATGTGTGTGATTCTTCCAAGGACGTGCAGGCATCTGAAGGACCAGTGAGGCCCGGTGTCTTTGTCTGCACGACACCATTCCTCTTTTATCTCTGTGGGTGGCCGTGGCTGCACATAGTCACACGCTATCTCTCAGCTGGGCATGAATCCCCCGCAAAGGCCAATTATTAAGGGTGTCACTCCACCCAACACCTCATAGTCTCTCCACAACAGGAAGACTTGAGTTGATATTTTTCCATTAGTTAAAGTTCACCTCATTATCCTCTTTTGAGCCTCCATTGGTCCTTCACAGCCTTTTGCAGATGTGTATGTGTGCACGACTAATTCTGTATTAGGTCAAGTGTGAGCTCAAGGGACAGGTGAGTCTCGAGCTAAAGCAGGAGCTCATCACTTGACATTCTGTTTTTTTTTTTTTTTACCTGTCCTTTAGTTTTAATTAACGACAGCTAATCGAAAAAGCATGGCCGGAGCTCTGTGTGACACCAGACACGTATAAAAGGAAGCGTGCGTGTCAGCTGCAAATCAAGATATGACGATTCCCTCATTGACGCCACTCTTGACTGGAGGACACCGAAATCATTATCTACAATCATTAAACCTCTTTAAAATATTGAACATTCTTCAGATCTGGAAGATTTGGATCAAATATGCCTACAATGCTGGAGAGCGATAACTGGAACTTGGCTCTCCTTCCTTTGCCAAGGTGCTCCCATCAAACCTTGCCTCTGATTTAGAGACAAACACACACATAGATGTGAGATTTTATCGAGGCCAGGGGAATGTATGAACTACAGTCTAAATAGAGAAACACTAGTGTGCCTAATGGCACTTGTCATGGCAACAAAGGGAGTCTGGCAACCTGCACGTACACACAAACAAAAACAACATGATCTGGGGCAGGATGGTGCCTCTTCAGGCAGTTATGTAACGTTCACGATCAAGAAGCGATAGGCTTTTCTGCAAAGCTTATGTAAATTGTGTTTCAGGGGCGTCCCACAGCCTCCCACCTGTAGACATCAGTAGACATCAGTATCACTGTCACATCATAGATATTCTGTGTGCAGTCGGTACAAAACACGTTTCACACAGTCGCATTTAGGGGACAAAAAGCTGGATTGACTGAATAGGATCAGGGTTAGACATGTATTAGTTATGGGGACCACAACCAGACCTGGCTTTGTAGGTATTTGACTTAGTCTGTTCCTGAAAGTAAACATGTGAGAAAGTCTGTAAAAGTGTACTCTAGCTTCACAGAGCTGTGTCAATTTAAAAATACCATTTAACTGGTTAAATTCAGGCCAAAGACTAAAGCCTCAAAGAAGCTGGAGAAACTCAATCACCATAACTGAAACTTAGTGTTCAGCCAGGGGTCACATGAAAACACTTTTGTGTTGTTAAAATGGAATAAAGAGAATATTATGATGTATTGAGAGACTGCTGGAACAGACAGTCACTCTGCTTGGAAAATTAAGTTATATCTCAATTTAAAGAGAATAAAACTATAAAACTACATAAACAGTGATGTATATGATATATATGATATATTGTGATTGTAATTGTATCGTGATATATACATACATTTTCATATTGTCCAATATTTACCATAAATTGTTAATTGGAAACTGACTCCTGAACAATCACTCAGTCATTGCCTTTACCAGCAGTTAGTTTCAGCAGGAGACAAATCACAGAAATGAAGCAGTTTGTTAAAAAGCACTGATACGAAGCTGTGTAGGTGTGACTTTAAGTAAACTCTCTAATCTCATTTGTGTTGCAACACCCTGAACAGATCTCTGGCACTGCTCACCAACTGTAACGTCCCATTTTTACAAAAGAGGAACATAAACAACCCACATAAAGTGCAACGTGACAGAAACATCTACTGGAGGTATAATAAACTACTATATAAAACCATATTAATAACACTCATTTAGATTTTATTGCTTAAAAAGCCATGTTGTCTGTTGAAATGAGACAGCACATTAATCAACTTATCAACTTATCTCTACGTCATTTTGGCTGAAGAGGCGGCGAAAAGGTTTTATTGTCTTCAAATTTACCGTTTGATAATAAATTTTGCATAAACCTTTGGATGATAGAGTGGAAGGCCTCAGAGTTATTACATTTTAAAGTTCAGCTTCATAAAAAAGCTAGTGGAATCAGCGATGCACAACCGACTGTTTGAAGATGACTTTCTTTTTGAGCTGACTCATCATGAGGTATGAGTAGCCTGGAGTAAATCAATATCAGTGTGTATGTGTGTGTGTGATTGAGTTATACTACACATCCTACATCACGTCACTGTATCCCAAAGGTGCAATTTTCAGGCTGACTGGACGAGGACGAGATGGGACAGGCTGAGGCAGGTGACTGGACGAGGTGCATCAGAGGCTTTGATGCTGCTCCCTGACACACGCGAGGCAAACAACATGAGACACAACTCGCCGTTACCAGGCTGATCAGATGGCACACTGTGAAAGGCGATTTAATCCCTTATCAAAACATATTAGTCAGGTTTTTGAGTCTCAGCGTGGTTACAGTGGTGCTAATAGAGAGAGTGTTGGGTCTTGTTTTTGTAGTTTTGCTCAATACAGACGATGATTTAAGAAATAATTTGTAAGTCGTTTCATCTGAGACACCTGAATTTTTGTAAACTAATCTGAAACGCCTTCCCCGGGTGATTCTGAAACTCTGACATCACTTGTACACAACATTTGCTTTGGAAAAACCCTGGAAGGGCATTTACAAAGTTTCAATCAATTGACAGCAGTTCCAGCCCATCATCTGTCAGATGATTAATCACAAGGAAACAAACCCAGAGCATATTTCAAGTTGAACATAACTCTAACAAAATGCATCCGATCATAGACTCATGGTTGAGTTATGACGCGCGAGGGAGTCAAAAACAAATCAACATGACAAATAGGATAAAATGTTCTGTTATACAAAAAAATATGACAGTTTAACCCCTTCAGCACCTTCATGGGACTGTTATTTATCAATATTGTGCATTTTTTGTTTGTTTGTTTTACAGTTGGTTATTGATTATAGGGAAATAAGGTGTTCTGAGAATTTTATGCTAATTCATTTATGTTGGGTTTAAACGCATGTCTCCAGGGGATCCATATTGAGAGAACTGTTCCTTAAAAACTGAAATACATATTATTTACATATTGTTTATTGCTGAAAACGTTACACATTTTAAACTGTAACAAGTTGGATTTCTTGTTTGGTGAGCTGATGTGCTGACTAAAAGAATTTAGGTTATCATAGCTAAGGGAAATAGGGTTGGGAAATAGCTGAGTGTTAAGAAAATCAGTACCATGTCATTAAACGTTATTGTGAATTTGTGAATCTATAACATAAAGAAAATGTAACTAAAAAGAGTCAGATCCAATAATCTGAGCTGAGGAAAAATGACTTATAACAGTATTAAAGCATAGTATTGTAGCAGCTATTGACAGCGGATCACACGCAGATTTGCTTTGTTCTGAGGGGGCCACCGGTCTAAATGATCTCACGAGTAGCTGCAACACACTCATACATCACACTTTCTGCTCTCAGAGCTGTCTTGCACCTTGCTTGTTTCTACCCTGACATCTGCCCACGCTTTACACTGGTTCTGCTCAAGGATGAGAAAACAAACCCAATCAAGTCACCCCTTTCTCTGCCCTCTCTGATTGGATCAGGATGTGCGATACGGGGGAGTGGAGAGAACAGATGGTGTGTAGCTGCTTGACTCTGACTGCACCGGGTGCTGACACTTTCCATGTGAAGGGTTTTTTCTTTTCCTTCATCAGGGAGGAGTGTTGATGACATGACATGTCCAGTGTCAATTGCAGAGGTTTAAAGAGGCTTCCAGATGGAGGGTCTGGTGTTGACGTGGAGGAGACATGACTCCATATGGATTCTGTGTGTCACTCCTGCCCGTCCTTGTATATGGGTTCACTGTGAGATCATCCACCCGTCAGCGCAAAACTTTTGCGTAAGAGTGAAGAAGAAGAAAACTGTTCTCTCTGTCCGTAGAGCACAAACAGTCTGTCATATGTTTTTCTCTTAGTGTCTGTGTTGCTTCTCCGTATCTCCTCTCTGTGTAGATTCAACAAACTAACAAATGACTTCAAATTGCTGTGTTCAGTGTCTTATGACCCTCCCTGAGTCTGGCAACCAAGCTGCTGATACAGATTCGTGGACACTTTGGGACATGCCTCTCCAGCTGTCACAGACAGACTGTGGGTGCTGGTTTGATCATCTCCTCGGAAAGAAACAGAACATAACGACATGACACAAACGCACGCGTGCTCACACACACACACACACACACACACACACACAGGCGCAGAAATCACTGAGCTAATATAAAACTGTTTGACAGAAGGTTATTGGATAAATCATAGACATATTCAATAGCATTGAGAAGTGAGTAACGACACGCATCTTCATTTGAAATTCTTCAGTGTCTGTGAGACTCTGATTGCTCTGAGATCCAGAAAAACTGACCTCCCTGACCTCTTCCCTCCCTGCTATCAGGAAACAACAACTTCATAATGCAATAAGGCATTTGAAACAGACTGATGTTAATTGCAAGCTTGCTCTGTTGGATTAACAGTCTGTCGTTTTGTCTGTCGTCACATTAAAAATGTTGCCTTGTGTTTGTTTCGTGATTTTGGCTTCACAAATTCACAAAGGTCGTGGTCATTTGCAGTATGAATTGAGTCGAGGTATTCATGCACCCTCAGCCTCAGGGAGTTGGAAAAGTCTGCAAAGATTTCTTCTTCTAGCCGTGACTATATGGCTTATGTCATTACACAATTGGATCAAGTGGATTTTGTTTCCAGGGCAATGGTAGCAAGCACACTCCAAACTATACTAACACTTCCCAATAAACACTGTGCACAGTAGAGCAGACGGAAATTTAAATCTTCAGCTCATAAAACGAAGAGAAATAAACATTCTCACTGACTTTAAGGATCCTTTTACATCTAACGACTCAGCTGAAGTCATCAAAGAGGTGCGGGAGTGCTGGTGGGTTGCATTCCACACTGAACATGCAGGGGGTCGTTTTTTGCAAGGTTTCTCTCATAAAACAGGATCCCAGATGCTGATAACAGCTGGTGACAGACGGCCCCCAGGGAGACTGATAGCCGGACCTGTCTTTTATCTCACCTGGCTGAGGGGAACGGGACCTCTGACCTGGCCCGCAGAGGCTCAAGGGATCCTTTGTTGTCAGCGTGGCATGGCGGCACCAATAGACAACAAAGAGGCCTTCTCTGTCGGTCAGCAACCTCCTTTTCTCATCAGTGACCTGTGCTTGTGGATCACGTACACCTGCAGCGGCTGTCCGTGATGGGTGGGTAGAGCTGCAGAGCTTATCTGCTGTTACATGGCTGAGTTAGATCAAATGATCAGCCCTGCTGTGGCTCACTGAGCTTGCACATCACAATATGGTAATAATAATAAACTATCACAACAGCCTTATAGGATAGGATTATACAACATAAAGTAGCAGGGAAAGATAGAAATAGTAAATAATAAAAAGCAAGTCTCATGTGAGTTAAAGCAATCAAAGCTGTGCTGATTGTTGATTAAATAACCACGTGTAATATTAAAGGCATTGCTCACAGGGATGACTCCGCAGAGAATTATCATCTGACTTTGCACTACCAGTCTCAGCTTTTTACTGCCTCTCGGCTCATTGTTTTGGTTTTACAGGCTGCTAGCCTAATGTTTTGATTGAGTCTCAGTGCTCTCCACGTTTTCAGCCAAAAAGCTCCGACAGCACCACTGTTTCATGGGTGAAGAGCCAACCTACAAAAGGGAGACAGACAAATGACAGGTGAATGCAGTGAAGCGGCTAGCAAATGCAGAGCAAGACATCTTTCTGAAGAGTTGGTATAAACCAGACAGTAGCTCATAAGAATGCCAGTATTGGACTTATGGGGCAAATAGCTGCTGCTACTTCAAATGTAGCTGTAAAGACAGTAGGACAGAGCTAAATAAATAGTGCCAGCTAACGTTAGCATAGCTCCCGATCAGTGACATTCGATAGCTGATGGCACATGCTGTTGTATTATAAAAGATACAATGTGATTATGAAAGAACAGTATAAGAACATGAAATTAACCTGTTGTGTAAGCACTGCCATTCAACCAGCATCAACAGTAGCAGTGACTATGATATTGGGGAATTCGTGCCTGTTTGGCTGTGAGTGGTGTAACCTGAGGGTACATAAAGAACATGTTGAAAATGATTTTAGGACTTAGATCATTTTCCATGACTAAGGAATGGTGACTAAGCTGCTAATGATGTGTTGGGACTTGGGCTTTGTAAAAAGC
Source organism: Datnioides undecimradiatus (assembly GCA_008933995.1). Lineage (NCBI taxonomy): Eukaryota > Metazoa > Chordata > Actinopteri > Lobotiformes > Datnioididae > Datnioides > Datnioides undecimradiatus. The sequence goes on along the minus strand of WARS01000059.1, from coordinate 4,832,070 downwards.
TGGCACACTGTGCAAGTAAGCAAATGATGACCCAGACGATGGTTACATTCCTGGAATGATGTTAGTGACTCAAACTGGCTCGCAGGGGGAACAGCATGTTTGTGGGCCAAATAATTGTTGGGTCTTGTTGCCTAATCCTGCCACTGGATTATCTTTCTCATAGCATATGTCTGTGTGTTCTAACGTAAATATGTATGTTGGATCGGGTTGAGTCACCATGGCCTTGTTGCATTACTATACCTGCAGTCTTGTGAATGAAAATCCAGTTTCAACACACAAACAAAGCCACTGCTGAGTAATTCTCCCCTATTTATGCCTCATTTGAGGATGAACCTTTATCCACAACAGGTCACAGGAGAGCTCTGTTTGTTTTGATCAGAATGATCTGAGCAGCAAGTTCTGTGGCGGGTAATTAGACTTAGCACCTCTTATCTTTAAATTCCTCAGATTACGTAGATAAGGTCCAACTGTATCTCCTTCTCTATATTACAGCCTACATCTTTCTGGTCAATTACAGCCCTTTACTAATACCACTGTGGATCCATCCATGGACATGGATGCACACACACTGCTGATGATGCATTTCAACAGAACTGGAAGTTGTGTGAAGTCGTTCGAAGGTAGGGTAAAGGGTTTTCTTTTTTTCCTCCCATCCCCCTAAAACCAAAACCAGGAAGCTGTAAACGGTTTGATAAAAAGAGACAGACAAAATGGCACCACATTGTTATTTACTGCATCTGACCCGACGGTTATTTTCCAACCAAACATCAAAACATTAAAACTGAGCCAACTGTGCAAACACAATGGCAGCCACCATGAATACATCAGCATTAAAAATAGAAACGTGGCAATATCACGTACTGCACAGGTAGACAATCACTTTTTAGGAAATATGTCAACCGGTGCATGGTGGTGGGTGTGACAGTTTTATTTTATCACTCTTACCCAGGAGGGTTCTTCCCACGTTTCACACCGTGTTCCAGCTGAGGTGCATTGCTTTATTTCCCAGGGTGGGACAGAGATTACCTAAATGCCTGTAAAAACACATGATCCACAGAGTCACGTCATACTTTAGTGAGTTCTATTTGAAGCGACCGGTTCAAAATAATCTTGCTTAATTGTGCTTTTTGACAGTTTCTGCGTGTGAGTTCTGTTGCATTATTTACCAAATGTTCTATGTGTTCTCATGGTCTTAAATGCTCTATTTAACCTGCAGGGGAGGAAGGAAAGTAGGCAGCAGATGTTGACATCAATTAGCAACGAGTAAACATATGAAAACAAAGGTCTGTCACTAAGTCCTGTGGAAAGTGTTAAATTCAGCACAAACATGTCAACACCAAGACGGACTGACAGGGCTTACCCAACACAATGAGAGGCTGTCAGTGCCACAATCAGCAGTCCCGTAATTACCGAACACTTATTTCAGTCGTTCTGCAGGAGGTGGCCTGGCTCGAGTATCGCTGAAAAGGCCTCGATCAAAGAGATTACTCTAAAGTGGTGGCTCTCAATGAAGCAGCGCAGGTCTTAGCATTTGGAAATGAAATGAGGCTGGATTACGGTTAACGGCGATGCAAACCCTGCAGAGAAGGAGCAGAAGTCAGCACATGTTTTTCATGTAAAAACTAGTACCAACAGGTACTGTATCCCATTACGTTTAGAGGTCATGCTGCCAGATTTTGCAAAATTAAGCAGGCTTAACAAAATTTGGAAATAATAATTCTTACTAATTATCCCAAGTACTTGCTTTTTTACTTTTCATCCTGTCACAACTTTTCATCCTGTCTTAATACCTTGTTATTTTACTCTGTGTGAATAAAATCGATTTTTCATTGACTGTAACCAACTCTTTCATTTTACCTTGACCAAAACTCTGCATTGCAGCTAAGGTATGGCCACCACCTTGGTCAGGGGCCCAAGTGAGCTGAAAAAATACTAAAGGGTGACATGAAAACATTGCAGATCACTGACTGATTAAAGAGATTCATCACGCAGAACATCAAATGTGACATTTTAAAATAACCAGGCCACCAGCAGCAGCAAATGGATCTTTTTAATTTATCTAGATTTTTAATAATATCTGGCGGCGAAACCATGCCATTCACGTCACAGGCGAGGCGCTACTCTGTTTCACTGCACACGAAACAATCCAGCAAAAGCCAAATGGAACAAAGTGAAACGAGAAGCGTCTCAACTGTTCGTCGCACATGACTGCCAAAGGGCATTCCAACAATGCAGTTCAGAATATAAAGAAGCGATGATTATATAAGTGGTTCGACCAGATGGGCGCGATATATGACAGCAGTTAGCAGTGTGATATATGGAGTCTGTGGAGTTTGCGTGTGTCAATCATTTTCAGTTTTTCTAACGTCAGGGAATGGATGTGTACTTATGTGACGTGTTGTGTGATCCAGTTAATTTATTGTGAAATGTTTGACAAAAAAATCAATAATAATCATTTCAGCAGCAGCAGCAGCAGCACAGCACAGAGAAGAGGGACCCAACTATGAATCAATAAAATCTCTTTGGTTGGGTCTCATCACATCAGTCCACAAAGAAAACAACAGTTGACAGCACAAATTAACCCCCCCACTGCACTAATGTACAGGATCACCAGATTCCCCCATCAACCAGTAACTACTTTAACCCTTCACAATGACGCCCCAGGTTTCTTGTTGGTACCAGCACTTGTACAAACGTCAGAATCAGCAGCAACACCAATACCGGAAACCTAGACCCTAGACCTAGACACTTTCATAGTAGGCTAGCTGCCTAATTAGCTTATCCTCTTGTGTCGTCTTCAATCAGTCAGAGTCGTCTTGTCTTTTGCACTTTTGACGTAGTGTTTCCCAAACACTCCTGCCTTTTTAAGCAGCCTTTTGTCTCGCTGCCTTTGGCCTTTTCTGAAACAATGATTATCTGCTTGCTGTGACAAACAGCTACATACCGAGAATCAAGAACACAATCCCTTTAATGTCCTCTATTGTTCCTCTGTTTGTGTTGCATTTAAGGTGATGTCACAGCAGTTTCACGCTGTGTGACTTGGACGATCATTCAGAATCTTGCCCTATCTGCAGGGAAAGGGCCGTACCATGCAGCGTAAACATGATTTAAGGCTACTTTGTGCTGTAGATACAATGCAATAGACAGGAGAGTGGGTGCAGATATAGAAGTCTGCATTTTAAAGTGTGATTTAAAGAACATCTCTGGTCTAACCAGCCTACACTGAGGTTATAAACAATGTCAGATTTCACACAGGAGCACATCATCAAGCAGCTGGAGGTGTGTCTTAACTGTAAAAGGTAAAGGAAGTGATCAGTCAGGAAAAACTGCTGCATAAGATCTTTATGATTCCCTGTCATTCATATCATATGGGGCCATCACTGCACTGTGTCTTTTTAAGTAACTTATCCCCATTACTTAGCAAATGTACTCCTCAGCAGAGCGTGGTATTTCAAACGCTGTTTCATTCATTGTCCCCCGTGCATTCACTTTGATATGTGATGCCGCCTTGACTCGGTGAAACACACTTCCTGTAAGCATTCATCTCATTTTTCTGTTGTACCATCAAGTGTGCCACAAACACCCCTCCAGCTCTGTCCCCAGCGAGTTGAGCTCCTCTAAGGCTTTAAGCAAAATCTTGATATCCACGCAAGCTCATCATTTATCAGATGTAACAGACTCTAATAGCTGCTTCTGAGAGATTCTTCATTAGATATTGCATCGCGCCGCAAATCCTCCCCTCCCTCGCTCAAAATTTTCGTGAGAAGACGGCGCAACAGAGAGTTGTCAGGGCAGAGCCGCCACACGTGATGGTTGCGCTGTAACAATAACTCGTCGACAGCTCATCTTACAGCTGAACACCCTCATCTGCTCCCATCTAGGGAGCAGCCGAGGCCAAGTTCCGCTATTCATAAATCATACACAGTGTGTGGACGGTTGGAAAACATGCAGCTCTTTGTGGAGAAAAAAAAAAAAAGGATGCAACATAAATGCATTTTAATTATTGATCTTTAACAAACCTACACACTCAGAGTACAAACTACTGAGCTGTTTGGATGTGTTTGAGGCTGCAGAGCAAATCTCCCAGCAGAGCATCGCGTGCTTCTGCCACTACAACCTTGTCCATCCAGTTTGGTGTGTTCCATTCAGCCTGACACACATACACACACACGCACACACACACAGACACACACACACACACACACACACACACACACACACACACACACACAATTACCTGGTTCCAAACAGGAATGTAAACTACAAAGAATGTTGATGCAAAAAAAAAAAAAAAAGACACCGAGCCACAGAGGGCAGAACACAAAGACTTTTATGAATGGAGACTTTCTCACATACCATTCATAAATCCACCTGAATCACACATGCATCGTGTGCCTGAGCAAACTGCCTGCCTGTAGACACGGAATAATACACATGACTGCAATGCTTAAAAAGAGTCGATGTGTCTTTTGTGGACACTTTTATCTCTCAAGCTAAAACATGAAAGCAGCTCGCGCAGACAATGAGCTCAAGTCGCAATGGCTGTTTTTTCCTCATGGAAAAGTTGCAACGCTCGTGCACTGCAAATGCACTTGCCAGTTGAGTCCGTGTCCTGTCCATGGGAGCCAATCCAAACACAGAGAGGAAGCATATGTTCCTCCAGCTTGTAAAAGTTATCTGAGGCTGTCAGTGCACATCAAAGCCCCGCTGAGACAGAAGTAATCCAGAGTGACAGGCCAGCCTCTCACCTCTCTGCCCGAGTACCAGAGCCATGACAGCACTTCGCTTTTTTTTTTTTTTTTCAGTCTCCAATCAGAAAAACAAAACAATCCCGGTCCTGGCAGTGTTTTCTGCACCTTGTTAGCGCCTTGGCAACCATGGCGTCTGGCATTATAACTGGGAGTGGATAGGTAGGGTGGCAGCATGGGAAAGCTGCAGAGGACTCCATAAAGATGCAGTGTGGTTTGTGAATTTCTGCTCAACTGATCATAATCTGCATCACACTGTAAACAAAGAGGTGGCAGTACTGCTCCTCAGGCCTCAGTGGAACAGATAGGAGTTATTATCAGTGGATGTACCAGGATGCGTCAAAACCATAAGATCTGTTGAAATCAACCAGTTAGAGGCCCAGACAAAGTGGGAGGGACTCCCTGGAACAGAATGGAGATGCAGCAATGCTCAGCGAGGATCTAATTAGAGCTCAGTCTGAGTTATTAGAGCATGTCTGTCTCTGTGCCACCGACCGTTAGACACACCCAAACACTGGCTGAGGACGGGCACCACGTACGATTGTCCTCAATTAAAACTTTCAACATTTGTATGATATGTTCGTCAGGACCACAGGGACCGTCCCACACGTGCATGTGCTTAAAGTTAGTCAAAGACGTAAACGTGGCTTTTGGGAGGAAAGGAATCTTTTTTGGTATATGTTGTGTCTTAAATCCTGAAAATACAGAATTCAGTTTGCATTTTAAAGCACCATCCTTCAGGGAGTGGTCATTGGAATTTACCTGGAAATATTTCTCTTCTAAGACAGCAACAATCGCAAAAAGGCAAATGCAAATGATCTAAATATTTGTAGAGTTGACTGAATAGAACATCTAGTAAAAGCATTATAATTTATTTTTACATTATGCTTATCTTACAGTACAAAATTGTTATTGCTAAGGCTGAAGTTTTAAGAATAACAATTTTACTCTAACTGCTTACACATCCAGCACGGCACAACTTAACGATCAATGTGAAGTCGTATTTCTGGTCATCTGAAACATGTCCAATTTTTTACACTCTACTTTTAGCTTCTTTTTGGTCTCCACCAGCTCATTGGAAAACTCAGGGATTTTAGGTGCTAAATGTATCCGCTTTCACCAGTAAGTGGCTAACATTGTTGCTGATGTTTTGTGCCATTAAAGCAGAGTCGTTTGGTTTTATCAAAGCTTTTTCATGACAAATGGCTGCCTGCTGTTGCTGAAAACAAAGCTGATGAGACTGAAATGAAGCCGGGGGCTGTAAAAACAACATAATGTACTAAGAGGTGATATAACAGTTTATTTCAGAGTCAAGTGATTAATAGTAGGTTTGTCCAGTTTAGCAACTCATCTCATATCACACGTAATCATGTGATCACATGTTAACAGGAAAATGTGCAGCTTTAATGTTTAAATTGGAATTATTCTTTTTTTTTTTAATTTGCAGATTAAATGGACTTTCAGTTTTGAAAGACTTTGTAAGGCGACCGTTGTTACCGCTGACAAAATGGTTCGCTGCTCACTCTCACATGCCCCCAGGATCCTTTGCCGCTTTTCAAATTGATTGTCCAAGTGTGCCCGGACCCCCAGTGTCACCTTTATCTGCAACATGTTGAGGAGCTGTGACATTCTGACAATGTTGTGGCAACAGGATGAGAACGTCATGCTTGAGAGACCTGTCTCCACTGTCTTACAGTCAGTTTGGAGTCTTTTTGTGTGTGTGTGTGTGTGTGTGTGTGTGTGTGTGTGTGTGTGTGTGTGTGTGTGTGTGTGTAAAACCGTTTCCTCCCAACACAACAGGAGTCTGCCAAGCTTTATGGGTTATTTATTTAGTTGGGGTCCTTTTGTTGGAAGGGGATAAAAGCCAAATCACTACTCTATTATCACATAAGCTCTGGCAGCTATCTAAACCATGAAAATGATATGTATTTTTATATATATTGCCAAGTTTTACCACTAAATGCCACTTAAAAAAAAGGCAAAGGAGATAAAAAGAGTGTCAAACATTGTTGTTGATAATTAATAATTGTTCTTTTTTTATTGGTTTAGTCTCCTCTTCTGTCATAACCGCTGCCCTGAAGTGTCAACATGCATCTAAAGATAGCAAAGAGCAGTAACGCACACGTCGAACAAGTTTAAAAGCTGCACCTTGTACTTTTTATTCCAATGCCGGTGATTATATTTCAGTATTCATTAGAGAAAGTGTGTCATCCAAAGTCAACATCCATTTGCGTGACTCTCCTAATGTGATAAAAATAATGACAATTTCATCGACACAGTTGCCTCACACTGGTTTGTTGGACCGAAGCCTGATCACACAGGACACGCTGATAAATCTCTTCCTGAGAACTTAACAGAGGCAGAGATGTTAGGATTCCTAGAGGGAAGCTGCCTGTTGTTAAATTCAACACTATCCAGTATCCAACTTTATTAACTTGAATGTGAAGATGCTTTGAGTTTGATGTGATTTCGGGGGATTCAATAATGATTTACCATGATGATTATTATAAAAAAATAATAGATTCCATGAAGTAAATGCTTTGATGAAATGAAGCATATGAAAAACAGAACGTATGCGTGTGTTTGTGTGCGTGTGTGGATGCCGTGCAGATGATGTATGTATGTTTTGCTGCGTCTGCATTCCTCCACCCTTCCTTCTCTCAATAGAGTCCGATCCGCTGGGACCCTTTTTTTTTTCATTTCTGTGAGGGGTTTTCAGTCTTTGGGAGGTGAGGGGGGATGTGGGTGGAGAGGAAGCAGTTTGTTTCCACTGGAGTTTATAGCCGCATATGACACAGTGATATTTATTTCTCTTTGTGGCTCTTTTTTTAAAGGACAAGGCACCACCCTTCACTCTCCTTCACTCTCCTTCACTCTTTTCAATTAGCTGTTATTTAGAAAACAACTTAATTCTGTCCTCTCGTTTATCTGCAGTGTATACTGTTTTTATATGCATTCATTAAAACTTTACATTAAAACATGAAACATTATGAGGATCAAACGTCGATCAAATTAAAACAATTCTATTTATAATTAGATTATATGAATATATTATCTCATCTGGCATTCAAAGTTATAAAGGAATGAGATATTTCACCTCTGAAGACTGTTCCCTTTGTTTGAGCATGTTAATGTGCTTTTCACGTTGATCTTCACAGACTCTAACTCCTGTCTGTCAGCGCAGCGTGTTTAGAAGCGACGGCTCGATGATGTGGCTCATGTGTGTATCCATTTCTGCATAGCCTCTGCAATATTTGCCTGATGCCTGATCTGTTGTCTTTTTGTCAAATGTACTGTGTCCTGTAGCTCTGCACATTTCTTCAAAAATGCTCGACCCACAGTCTCTCCTGTCAGTCTGAGCGATTAATAAAGAAATAGGTAGAGCAGAGGAAAGTAGAAAAAGTGAATTGAAAATGATAAAAAGGCCTTTTCACATGACCTATCTGCCTCCATAAGACACCATCCGATGGACTGTGCTGTATCAGCAACAACCACTGGCTCAAAGGAAATACCAATCCCCATGTGAAACAATAAGCTAAGAACATACAGTTCAGAGTGAGTAGACTCTCACATGGGACTCTCGGGCAGGGCTCTCATGTGGCTTCCTCCTGCAACACTCATGGCTGCACAGTGCACACAAGTGCCTGGATGAACTCAGTCAATGAAACACAAAACTGGATTTTGTATTGGCAGATTTTTGAAAAACCTACTTGACAGCATAATCTGTGAAAACACATCTCTTAATGAGCAAGCTAAGGGTTTTTCCTGTTTTTCCTAATTTACTACACACTGCATGTTTTGAATAGACAGTTTTTAAAAGTACTGCACTTTTTCTGTTCCAGGAATATGTTTAGTCTAAGTAGCTGAATTAATTAATGTGAATGAGACTGGATTTATTCTCAACAGATGCATTATCTGAACTTGCTGTTACGGTTGAAGTACTGATGTATTTTAAAAGTCAGCACTGTTTTACTGACAACGATGCGACTTTGCCAAAAAATACTGCAGGCTTTAAATTCACTGCAAGAATCTGCTGAACTCTCATGTCAATTGGAAATGAATGGGAATGAGTGACTACCTGGACAGGTCTGTCGAATTCAGTCTTACTCCCGGCAGCTGTTTTTCCACAGCGTCCCAGTGTATCGGTGGTTTATTCAGTCCGGGGCATTTCAGCAGAACAGCAGAGGTCCGCAGCATCGCATCAAAGGTGAGATCTTCATCACGACTCTGTAGAGGTGCGTTAAACAGAAGAACCGTCCCAACAAAACCCCAGGAAGTAAGAGGATCCACCAAAGACCTAAGAACTGATGAGTAGCACATCTGGAGGACGTAATGAAGCCAAGACAAGAGTACAGTATAGTAGAATAACCCATGAGTCGATCGTCTGATGCCACTCCTCGTGATATTCCTCTAAAAAACCTGCTCCGTGCCTCTGAGACAGTGGGATGCAGCATCAAACGCTAAAACACAGCAACAATAAATAACGAGAACAATCCATTCGATCATCTCCATGTAAACAAACGCGCTGCCTGCAACATTCACTTTCTTGGGCACTGGAATCAGATCATCCCACAGTTGTGACCGGGCATTTTATACACCCTTTGTTTTCACATGACTGGCAAAATAAGTCACAGTTTAATGCTTCAGAGGACTGATGCTGGATTTGTTTGGGCTTTTCCAGCCATGATGACACAAACATAAGACCACAATTTGTAATGTGATACAAAGAGCGAGAGCTGCTGAATAACTGGGGCATCGATGTCCTTTTATCTTTGCACCGATTAGTCTGTTTAGAGTGATTCTGCTCAAGCTACTGCTCGTCATTGTAACTGCAGTTTGGACGGTGTTTACGTTTAAGTAAGTATAAGTAAGTAAGTATAATCTGTGGCTGTTGAGGAGCCCTGGAAAATAAACCCTAATGATGTCATCGGGGTCACCTTTGATTTAGATTGGATCCTATTTCAAAACAGAGGGTGTGAAGTTTGAAAGAATGGGGACTTTATGAAGCAGGGAAACTCTAATAAGAAGATGCTATCGAGTTGCATTATGGGAAGTTTTTACTGGAATGCCACACAAGGCTTTGCTGTCCTGCGTTATATAATCTAAGGTTTTCTGCATCCAGAGATCCAGAGGTGCTACCCTGAGCTCTTTGCTGGGTTCACTACTGCTCACCTCGGCTCCCTACTTCCTGGTTCTCCGAATGTTGCAGCTTCGCCCCACATGGTGGATAGGAGCTTTGACTGGGTCAAGACGCAGCACCTCGCGTGACTTCCACCTCTGCAGGCCGCAGCCCATCGTGCATGACTGTCCGTCATCATTACTTTCTTGTAAAAACACCAAAGACAGGCCTGGGGAGGGGGTCGCCGAGGAGAGGCCTAGCTTCCCTTTGAGCGCTGTCTCACCTTCGACCTCTCACAGGGGGAAAGAGATAAACACAAGGGGGGAGACAACTAAGCTTCAGTGACTTTTAATGACAGACTCGGTTTGGGTTAGAATAGCAACACTGTCGTCATGCAGAGACCACATAAGATTAGGCCTCATCAGGCACGGGAAGGAGAAGTGGCTGCCTCGGGTGCTCTGGTTTCCCCCCACATGGAAACTCTGCACTATGTATATGTTTTTACACATAGTGAGGAGGATTTCGCAATTACATATAGACAAAATGCACTACTATATAAGGTGAAGCGTGCCCTCAGTGGTCACTCAGTTCACTGCTGGAGTCAACCATTTATTAGCAGACATGTGCAAGATGCAGTTTGGTGCGAAACCCGCAAACAGCAAAAATATGTCCTCACCAATTTTTAAATCTGAGGTCCTGATCAAACTTGTCAGCAACATTCATTTTCACATAATCCTCGCTTCATTCCTTTTACACAGTAATCCGCAAAAACAAAAACACCTCCGCCTTCATTAAAAGCTATTCACTGGTTATTTTCCATGGGCTTCTTGTCAGTCTCTTCAATTAGGCCAATAAAAACAATGACTGATGACAACAGTTAGAAGGGTAGAAGCGGGCAAGGCTTTTTTAGCTGGCGTGGATTTGAAAAGCGCAGTCATGCGGCTGAACACGTAATAAGCCTCCCATTCTTTCCCAAAGAAGCACCAACAGTTCAGCTGGACTCCACAAACCCCTGAAAAGGTTTTCCTCCAGTGGCACAAAAAAATCCGACATGCTCGCCGATTCAGGATTCAGGGGGAAAATGCCCTTTTAGTGTGAGAATGGAGGGGAGACGCCTTCACGGGCTGCTGACTACGCTTTGGCAAGGGCCTCCGTAGCACTTGGCCGGACAAAAAAAAGGCCATACAGATAGAGGTACCTCAATGAGCGCTCAGTTAATCTGCAAGGTCATTAGGATACTTGAAACCCTCATTAGCATCATTCTCATGAACTTAGACGGAGGGCTGAGGTTTTTTTTTCAGCGTCGGTAAAGAAAAGAAAAATACAGGATTTGTGGATTTCTGGGAAATATTGGGGTGAGAGTCGGGGGGGAATGGAAGGGGGTTTGTTGTGGGACAGTTTGACATTTGGAGTCACCGGGGTCATTCAGTCGTAATGAGGCACTCGCGGTCGGACCAAAGTAAAAGAGTTTGCCCCAGCGCTCAACTCTCCCTGATTCATCGCCAAGCCAGATGACAGTTTGGTTTGGTGGTAGTCAGACCAATCACACGGCGGCAGGTTGATTCATCTCTAATGGAAAGTAATTAACAAGCCGGGGCCATACGGACTATCCTGACGTGTGTGTCCGTGCGTGCCTCTCTGTGTTTCTGCATGAGTGTGTATGTGCAGTTGCGTACGTCTACACATGTTTTCCTGCCTGTTAAACGTTGCAGATGGTAGAAGTGGACAAACTGTAGAGCAAGTGATGTAAACAGTCTGTGAAAAAGGACTCCATCTTTAAAGCACTGTCTGCTGGAGTGGAAGGTTAAATTAGGCAAACAGCAGCATGCGTCAGCTCATTATATGCATGTTGTGTTCCTGTGTTATGGTTCATCTGTACTGCAATGATCTGTTTTAGAGATGTGTTGCCACTTGGGGGCAACAGGACAAAGAACTGCTTTATGCCATTAGCTGTATGATGGAATGTCTTCTATATTCAAATGCGCTAACTTTTCCTACTTTTGGGATATTGTATGTACTTTTAACCAGAATCATTTATATTTTTGGCCAGTTTGGGAACAGTGAAACAATCTGTAAACACAACACTGGCATATTGTCAGTGTTTGAAGTTCTTACAAATGCACAGTCAGCAGTTATGGAGGAACATCAGTGTTCGTTTAGTTTTTCTGGTCACCTGGAAAATGTTATTCCAATATTCAGTTTACTCTTTTAGCTCTAGTTTGGTCCTCACCAACACCTAAAGGTGCATGGCAGCCAACCGTGCCACAGTGTTCGCCCGCCCCTTGTAAATCCAGCGTGGTGCTAGTTATGTAGCAAAAACAAATGGTGGGCTGTAAAACTGAAACAAGTGTGGCTAAAAGATGCTAAAATGCTTTGCAGAGCTGCAGGTTTAAGTAGACATCTCATATTATGCACTTTAAACTGATGAGTGTTAAAACATTTCTGAAAAAAATAAACTTAGTTCAATACTTTAAGATTAAAGTGAAACAGGAAGATACATTCAGCCAGGTATTTTTAAATTGAACTCCTCTAGTGTCCCTAGCCATTACTTTAGAGACGGAGTCATTTCCAGAGAAGTGCTATTTTGCGTTTGCATTTTTAGTTTCTACTTCCTGTAGTTCCACTGTGTTACAAATCACTGCTGGCCACTAAAATAATAGGCTTCCTGTTTCTGAATTACTTTAATTGTTTTAGCTAATTAATAACATTTAAAGTTCATGACAATTATAAGTTAATGCAACAATTAGGAGCCGTTCTACATTCTTCTTTTGCTTGCCTCTCCAGAAGCAACACAATGAATATATGTGTTTATTTTATAAAACTGTAAAAAGATTTTAATTATGTACAACCTGTATTTATGTCATCCTTGCATCAGACTTAAGTGCATTCATGAAAGAAAGATCCACTATCAAGTGTGAAAGGTTAAAGTTGAACTCTAAAAAATTAATTTTGAACTTTTTCTCCAACATGCATCCTTATCAACATGTTATAGTCCAGCTGCAAACGTTTCCCACGACCTCCTCCTAACTCATGAGAGGTGTGACTGTGTTTGAACGCATGCATGTTTGAAGGAACCTCACTGGCACGTCAGCATCTGCCTACAAAGCTTAACCAAATCTAAGTGGGTTAGCAGCTCTATTCTGTGCCTAACCCTGACAAACACACGGAGGTAGACCTGTGTTTAGTGAAGTTGTCAGCGGCTTTCCCTTCAGTTGTCACCCCCATGATGAAGCACATGTGCGTGACTGCTCTGCACCTTTAGAATAGCCTTGGGCAGTCCCCTCTGTTCCTCTGTTTTCCCCTGAAGTTCACAGCATTGATTCAGAGAGTAAGATAAGCCCCGTAAGTGCTGTAAAAGGTGCGCAGCTCTTCCGAGGTCCTGTGCATGCTTCTACTAATTACAGGCATAAATCAAAGTAATGGCCCATTTCATGTATCATTCCTGTTTGCGGATGATGTAACTTCCTGATCTGGCTTACTCTGATTTCTCGTGTGTACAACTATGCTCTGAATGTGAGAAATGTTGTTGGAATCAGACTCGATCGCTGCCTTGCCAGGCTGGAACTTTACAATAACTGTACCTTCACTGTCTGTGCAAATCATCACCTGTACACACCTTCCTGAGCTCCTCCCTGACCTCCATGCTCACTCACACGCGATGAGCAATTGAGCTGTCAGTCATGCAGGAAGGGAAACTAATGTTGAAACTGAACTTGCTCGCGGTGAGGAGCTCTGGGGGCCCGCGGCAGAGGCCACTGTGTGGGCCCGTCTACCCTGCAGGTCGGTCTGCAGCTAAACTCACCTCACTGCACCTCGGAGGGGATTACCTAGAAGGCTCGGCATCCACGCACAAAAGAATGTGGGTTTAAGGGCTACATTTAAGAGCCTTACACAGAAACGGAGCTCATTGGTGACTGAATCTGTAAAAATATTTGTTAACATTAATGTTTAGAATCTAATAAAAAGTAGTTTTAAATAGTTTTACAGTATAATATGCATCACCATGCAGATACAGTATGTGATATTTGTCCACGAGAGGTGTCTTAAATCTCATCATATAGAGCTGAGAAAATAATGAAAACAGATAATCAAAACACAAAAAATGATAGAAATTAGATGGATCTGTGGGTTAAAGGCAATAAAGGGCTATACATATTGTTCAAGTTGCAGATTAATGCAAAGGGGAAATCAAAAGTAGGATGTTTTGGTATTGTTACTTATTTTATTTTACTTAATAAGAGTTTTATCCAACAAAGCGGCATTTTCTCCATCTTGTCTTGCCCTCTCCAACAACAATGAGAAACATAAGGGCCTGGGAAATGAGTTAACCTGCAGGAGTAACTGCACAGAGGAGATTTTGAGCTGTCGGGGATTAAACGGAGTCAATTCATGAACGCCATTCAAGCACAGAGTATGAGGTCCTGCGACAAAACAGTGTTAGAGCAGAGACTTACCCAGGAACAAAAGCCAGTCTCATGACCGCGGGATGTTCAGGATCACCAGTTCAACCAGTGGCCACACACACACACAGACACACACATTCTGTTCTTTATGTATGTGCTTCAGTTTCCTATATTTTGGGGGTTTTTTTGTGTGTGTGAAGGTATCTTCACATTTAGGTTGAAAAAAGTATTAACAGTATTAAACAAGCAGCTTCCTGGTAGGAACGTCTCTGCCTCTGCTCAGCTCCCAGGAAGAGATTTATCAGTGTGTGTTGTGTGATCAGGCTTCGGTCCAACAAACCAGTGTGAAGCAACCATGTCCGTGAAATTGTCATTATTTTTATAACATTAAGGGAGTCACGCAAGCAGGTGCATGTTTAGTTTGGATGACACACTTTCTCTAATGAATACCGAAATATAATCAGCAGCAATACACACACACAGAGGGTGGGGGAGAGGCTCAGATCAATGCAAATATAAACATTTGATTCTATTGATTAATGTTATCAGTTGTATATGAAATTAAAGTTTAGCAGAATTGTAATTATTAGGTCACATGAGAGGATCTGAGCTGCTCTTCAGCAGTCATCCACCATCATGTGGAATAAAAGGCAGGGGGACCTGCTGGGGTTCGGTAGCTGCGTCCTGCCAGTAAAGGAGGCTGGGACCAGTTCTTCATTCAAGAGCTTGTCTCCACCCTCATGGATCCATTCACCATTGGAATAAAGCGAGATCACGCACTGTCACCTTGTGAGAGGTTCATCAAGGAGAGAACAACCGGAGGGTCCTGACTCAGTAAGTGTCTGTGTGCTTACCATTCACTTTGCCTGAAGACAGTTACCACCTGATTTCGATTTTAAAGCAGGGTAGAACTTCAATTTTAATGCTCTAATGTATCAATTATTATGATGCTTTTATTATTATTATTATTATTATTATTATTAATAAATGAAACGTCTATAAATTATCTGCTGCTATCAATATTATTTTAAAGGACAATTAATCGACCGTTTTGCAGTAATGTTTGGGTTATTAGGCCACAGGACAGTCAGCAGGAGACTAACAAAGCATGCCACTGATTAAACACCATTTATATATTTTATATATATATACACACACACACACACACACACACACACACACACACACACACAATTATATTCTGTAGGCGAATCTACTACATAAACTATGGGTTAAATTAAAATACTGCTGTATTTAAAATATTATTATAGATATTTTATTTTGTTTTTTTAAGTAAATAAATGTATTGTATCAATTTAATTGTTTTTTTGGTCATAAATCTATAAAATCAGAAGCATCAAATGTTGCGGCAGTTTGCTTTTAAAATAAAGATGTCGGAGCCGCAGCTCGGAGGAGCAGCCGAGGGTCAGAGGACATCAGCGGGTTTATCTGAGCCGCTGTCCGCGGTGCTGAAGCAGGAGCCCCGAATCACATCACAACCAGGCCAGACCTGAGCCGGAAGGCCAGAGCAGAGTACAGAGACCTGAAATTCATCAGCGAGCACGTCGGGACAAACAGGCAGAAAATCAAAAAAAAAATAAAAAATATCTGTGTCAGAAAATGATGAGAAGGGTCTGAACCCTCCGATTCTGAGGTACACACAGACCCGCAGCCGCGCTGGACAGAGAGGACAGACAGGGAACAACAGTTACCACCCAGACCTAAAAGGGGACATGCAAACAAGACGAACACATGATTATCTGTCCTGATTTAGATTAGTGGCGCAAGCTGGCCCCCGCCTTTAGCTGTTCAGTATGAGCAAAGGCATGAGATGTACAGGCTGTAGTGTCGTGCAGGACAGCTCTGATGCTCTGCGTGTTTGTTAATTAGGGGGAATTAATGAGTTAAAAGACGGGGTTCGCCTCCTCCTGGTGGCTCGATGGGAAAGCGCACCCTCACTTGGAAAACTGCTACAGACCCGAGGCATCAAACAGAAAGCTGATGCAAAAAGGCAGATACAGTATGAGCTGAGTGAAAGGAGCCGTGCGGGACTGTCTTTGCTTTTCCCCGCAGATCAAACGCAGTTCGACGTGTTGGTTTCAATTATGCAATAGCTCCAAACATTTATTGACTCAGTTATGGTTGCCTGTAAAATGTGAAAAACGAGAAAACATTGGAGCCGAATCACCGAAACTACAAAATGTGCAGGCCTATGAAGGAATTAATAAATTAAATAAACGTATGAAAAAGGTTGGGGTTTTTTTTGACATTTAATAATGTGCAGAGGCTAAATTGAGCTGTGTCAAAAGGTGTCGTCACACCTGCGTCAAAGCAGCAGTTACAAATGAATGTTCACATTGAGTTTGAGCAGTATATAATTTATTTTAAACAGTTCGAACTCCGTTGACTTGTGTCAGGTATTGCCTCCCCGGAGGCTGCGGCGCACGTTGTTACAAGCGCGCCTTGTTTTCTTTATGAAACCGCGGAGGAAACCATGAAACCGTGACCAAACGCTCAGGCTGATATTGCGCATTTATATTGATATTGCGTGCACATTTAAGAAGAATTTAATATGGTTACATACAGTTACACAGATTTTATATGTATAGAGAGTTTGGTCTGGGTGTGAAGTAAGGTGCCTGGAAATAACCTTTGTTGTGATTTGGCGCTATACAAATATGTTATTAAATTCAATTTATACACACACACACTTGTATTATATATATTATTTATAAAATAGATATTATATATTATATTATTATATTTATTTATTTATAAAGATGCTACTATGATTATTGAGTGTTTATAATAATAATAATAGTAATATTAAAATAAATATATAGTTTACATGATATATATAATAGAAACATAGAAAGACTCAGTTTATACTATTACCTAGAGCGCATGTAAGTGTATTGAACGCATATACACGGTGTTTGCACGGAGGACTTTGCATTTGCATCTACTAGTCCATTACAAGAACACCCAGACTTCTCATTTAACTTGCCTGTTCTCACTGGCATTGAGTTGAAACGCTCCCATTTACAAGTGGGACAATAACGCCTGCTGCCTGCAAGCAAGTACACTGAGGGAGGGAGGGGGGAGAGTGAGAGAGAGAGAGAGAGAGAGGTGGGTGGAGGAGGAGGTGATGGTGGGAGGGTGGGGTGACACCCATTGCAACAAACCTGCCCACTGTAACAAAGCTAGGACACACACACACACACACACACACACACACACACACACACACACACAGACGCTGACGGCCGTGATGCTGCGCTGTTTGAGGATAAATGACTTCAGCTGCAGCTGTGGGGCTTCAAAGCATGGGCAGGCTGCGGACAGGGAGCAGGGAGCTCTCTCACACACACACACGCGCGCGCACACTGTCTGTGGATGCACACTTAGTGTTTGACTCTTTATGTCAGGCTGCTGGTTTGCATGGTGGATCTGTTGTCGAGGAAGAGTTTTTCACACTGATGACCTGATGTCTCTGATGGTTGCAATGTTGCTCATTGAGTTCCTGGAAAAACACAGCTGAAGTCAGATCTGGTGTTTTTCTTTAAATGTTCACTTTTAAATGTTTTGCAGAAATCGTGAAGACTGATATTTTTTTCGATGAACCAAGGACATAACCAGGTATTTATCGAGGTATTCAGCAGCGTTTATTTCATTTACCTACACTGTAGCATAAACTTTACTGTTTAAAACGTATATGTCTTTAATATCGGTGTTATTGTGGCAGTCCCATTACAGGATCCCCATCATGGATGTTACACTGGAAGGGATTAGCCCAGCGACTCCAAGAGCTCTGTTAGTGGCATGTGTGACTCTGCTGGTCTCCCTCCACCTGTGGCGGTGGCTCCGGCTGCGGCCGATCCGTTGTCCGCCCGGTCCGGTCGCATGGCCGGTGATCGGCAACGCTGCGCAAATTGGCAAAGCACCGCACTTGTATTTTACGCAGCTTGCGAAGAAATACGGCACCGTCTTCCAGATTCAACTCGGCTCTCGCAGCGTGGTGGTGCTGAACGGAGACTCCATCAAACAAGCGCTGGTCAATCAGGGACCCGACTTTGCAGGCAGACCGGACTTCACCTCCTTCCAGTACGTGTCCAACGGGGACAGCCTCGCGTTTAACACCATCACAGACTCGTGGAAGATGCACCGCAAAGTGGCCCAATCCACTGTCCGGATGTTTTCCACCGGGAACCTGCACACCAAAAAGACTTTCGAGCACCACGTCGTCTGCGAGGTCAGAGAGCTGCTGGGGCTGTTTGTGGGGAAAACGAAGGCGCACCAATATTTCCAGCCCATGACATATCTCGTGCTGTCCACGGCCAACATAATGAGCGCGGTGTGCTTTGGGAAGAGGTACTCCTATGAGGACGAGGAGTTCCAGCAGGTGGTGGGCAGGAACGACCAGTTCACCCGAACGGTGGGCGCAGGGAGCATAGTGGATGTGATGCCCTGGCTCCAGTACTTCCCGAACCCCATCAAAACCATCTTTGACAACTTCAAGAAGCTCAACCTGGAGTTTGGCATGTTCATCCGAGATAAAGTTATGGAGCACAGAAAAACGATCCACTCAAGCACCATCAGGGACATGACAGATGCATTTATAGTGGCGCTGGACCAACTGAGTGAGAAGACAGGGCTGGCATCAGGGAAGGACTACGTGAGCCCCACTGTTGGGGATATATTTGGAGCAAGCCAGGACACACTGTCCACTGCACTGCAGTGGATCATCCTCATACTTGTCAAGTAAGCAACTTTTCTCTCTCTCTCTCTCTCTTTTTTCATAGCAACTATTTGAACCCTCCTCTTGTGTTAGGGTCGGCACCGACCCGTTTTTAGGTTTTAAATGGATAAAAGTACCACATAAATTGGTTTATTGCATTGAGGCTTTTTGACTTTGTCAGGAACCTCTATTTAAACAAAATAAAACCCCCAAAAAAATCAATTTCACAAAATTATAAAATGCTCTGGTGAAAATTATGACCTCTGTGCTGTTAGGGTCGGTTTTGACCCAGTTATAATATAAGATTAAAAAACAATAATTAGTGCCAAAACACTGTCGGCCAACACCCCACTGACAACCAGCTCCAGTTTGACATGAGGAAGACGATGTAGAGTATCAACCAGAAGACACAGACACATCTGATGAGTCTGATGAGGAGGTCACTGGTGCTGAAGCTGCTCCCGCTCCTGCTGAAACATTCAAATCCAAAAGTGGTAAACATGTGTTGGAGCTCAGTACCTCCTGACTTACATGGCAGGGCAGATGCTGTAAATGTCATCAATGAAATCAAGAATGATATCAAGAGTCCTCAGATTTGACAACAGAGATACTAGAGCAAAATCCGATTAGCTTGCTCTCATCAGGGATGTCTGGGAGAGATGGGTGCAGCTCCTTCTACTGATGTTCAACCCAAGGCACACATTGAGCGAAGGGAACAGGTGCCCCGATACCCAGCCACTACAGCCTTGGTCAGGCAGCTGCAGAGCTCACCTGGCACTCGGTCCAGTGCCATCAGTAACACAAAGAGCATCAGCACTAGCATCCTCCTCAGCCAGCCCTGCCTCAGCATCAACCAGCACAGCCACAGCCACAACCCCACTGTGGCCACCTGATTCTAAAAGAAGGAGGTGTCAGGTCTGCCCTAGCAATTAGCACAGAAAGACAAACATATTGTGCTTCTACTGCAAAAAATATCTCTGCAAATAACGCTAAATGTTTACTACACTAGTGTCACTGTTTGCCACACATGCATCTAAACACACACACATGTTCTTGCACACAAAGACTTTTTGGAACTAGTACTTGATTTCTATTGGTCTGATTTGCTTGACTGGTTGTTTTTTGTTTGACCTTGCAAATCTACATTTCGTATTATTATTTCTTCTGCTTTTCATTTTGTATTTGTATTCAAGTTCTATTCTTGAAAAAAAAAAACTTTTTTGTGCCTTTTATTGAAATAAATACATGTGTCAAAATTGACCCGTAACACCATAGATGTTACTATAGTTAACATCAAAATAAAAAGTAATAAAACAAATTTATTTAAGAGATGTGTTCTAATACCCCTCAGTAATAATCAGGTAACATAACAACCTTTTATTTATTTATATAATTCTCTTGAGATTCATTTTAACATTTTTTTACACCAAAAACGAGAGGTATGCTGTCAAAAGAAAGGCCCAGGGGGCCACACCAAAACTAGTAAAACCAATCTTTTCATGGATAAGGACGCCTAACAAGGTAACCAAGAGGCAAGAAACAAATTGGATGATAAATTATAGTTTTGAGGGTATTTTATGGCTGATTTTAGGACACAGGTCGAAACTGACCCATTAATATAAGCGATAGTAACAGAAAGGTTAATGTCATCACCTTTTAGATGCACATCTGACAGCAAATCATGATGGGAAATGCCACTTGCTTGTAAATGAGTGTTGGCTCTCATCCTGCTGCTCGAGCTGCACAGACTTGAGGAAGCGCAGTAGCATTTGTGTTATGTAACAACCCCGGTGGGGGAGCTGAGGCGCAGGCAGGTACTGGCAACGTAACACAAAGAGCTGAAACTACACACCAGTGAACGTGAATGAAGCGCCTAGTCAGCATTTTACTGAACACAGAGCAAGATCCTTGTACAAGAGTTCATTTTCTAATCTTGCTTGGTTCTTTAATTCCAGTAGTGGCTACTTCAGAGGTTATGCCTCTGAAGAAGTTTTCTATAAAAGCTAGTCGTTTTGTGTAAAAGCTATAAAGTTGTCTATTCTCAGATGAACATATGACATATGATGAAATATTTTTGGTTACTAAATGTCACTTGATAGTGGCTTATTTATTACATCACTAAATAAAGTTCAAGTGCTAAATATACGGCTTACCTGTGAATGTAGGTATCCTGAGATGCAGCTTCGTCTGCAGCAGGAGGTGGACAAGGTGGTGGACCGCAGCCGTCTCCCCTCCATCGAGGACCAGCCACACCTGCCATACATCATGGCCTTCATCTACGAGATGATGCGCTACACGAGCTTCATGCCGCTCACCATCCCCCACTCCACCACCACGGACACCACCATCATGGGCTACACCATCCCAAAGAACACAGTCATCTTCATCAACCAGTGGTCCCACAACCACAACCCAGCCATGTGGTCAAATCCGGAGACCTTTGACCCCGAGCGTTTCCTGGACCAGGGCGGAGCGCTGAACAAGGATCTGACCAGCAGCGTGCTCATCTTCTCCCTGGGCAAGCGGCGGTGCATCGGCGAGGAGCTGTCCAAGCTGCAGCTGTTCCTCTTCACAGCCCTCATCGGCCACCAGTGCCACATCACGTCAGACCCCACCAGGCCGCCCAGACTGGACTACAACTATGGTCTGACTCTGAAACCTCACACCTTCTACATCGCATTGTCTCTTCGTGAAGATATGAAGCTGCTGGATGCAGCTTCCATGCAGACCTCCGTGAAGGAGCCCTGATCAGGCTCATAAACGAAAACCATAAAGAAAAACTGTACTAAGCAGAAAACAAATGAAGGCTGAAACACAAAAAGACTTCCGAACTGTGGCTCATGTTTGTGGGCTTGAAACTATATTTATAAGCTGAAATCTCAGGCTAAATCCTTCTCACTTCTCACTGATTGCTGACTCATTTACAAGTGTTATAGTGCCAGGCAGGAACAGACGTGGCATCTGTTTCACAGGAGACATGGCGCAGTGTGTTCACGCCACGTCTCACACGCTGCTCTCTGACATCAAACACAACCTGACATACCACGCAGCAATAAGCATCTTCCACTGATTCACCGAGGAGGAGGACTGCAGTCAGCTGCACATCACTGGAGATCGCCTTCAACCAGACCTCAGTACAGACAATGTTTTGAACAGCTGCTGTAACACACCCTTGTGTTTTTAGTGTGAATACCATTGGTGCAAGAACTTACTGAACAGCTTACAGGGACATCATAGTTTTGTCACGCTTTCAATTAATATTTCTGTTGTCAGATGTAAAAAAAAAAAAAAAAAAAAAGTAAATCCCTTTTATTTTAATTTGGCCAACATTTTTTTATTTTATTCATGCATTTCTTTCTAAATAAGGATCCCAAACCTGTTCGTATGCCATATCAAACTTCTCAAAACATAAAAAAAACACAATATATAAAAAGGTAAACAATCAAAACCGGCACCACAAGATTTTTCTATGAGAAAGGTGATGCAGTGATGCAGTGTGAAGGCGTGAATAAGCTCATCGGAGTGCACCAGTACTTAAGCCTTATGTCTACTAGAATAAAAATGTTCAGTACTAACATGTAATCTGTGACGTGTAGTGTAAAAGCTTAGTTACTCAGGAACAAGGTCTATCATATGCCAAATCCTTTGCTATCACTTTATTTGAAGGAGTGTGCGCCGTTTAGTCAAACCACTGTCATAAACATTCATATCACTAATATTCATCAGCCTCCTTCACGTTCATGTCTTGTTTCGTGTCAGCCTTCTGCACACCGTTTCAAATAAAGTGGTATTGGCTATGTTAATCCGAACTGTCGCTTTTAAAAGTCATCTAATATATACTGGAAACTACTGTGTATGCTGTTTGAAAGGACGAGGCAAAGGAGTGTCCAGGGTACATTAAACAGACCTGCTGCATGTGCTGCTGGTGCCTGTGAACTGCTGTCCCATGCATGTATGAAACATTAGATCAGTGTTACTTAGTCCTTTATTTCTCTTTATTCTTCCTGTTTTAGTGTGAACATTGTAGACAGCTGCTCACCGTGTCAGTTAGTTTCCACGCTCAACATGCCAGTAACCAAGTTCCTTGTGTTGTTTTATTTACAGAAATATTCATGCTGTCAAAGTTCAGGCTGGGACACTGGGGGTGATTTATCTTTTAAACTCATCTAATTGCTGTCTCAGCATGGGAGACTAATGCACTGACTGTAAGTTCTTGGATTTGAGCATTTGTTGGCTTCCTGCTCGAGCATTGTGGAATACGCTAATTCAGGCTGATCTTTGAAACAACAGTTGACTTTAAGCAAGTGCTAACAGACCTGCATTAGATTATTAGCATAACTTAGTAGCTAAAATACAATATACCCAATGATGGAGCCATAGAACAATAGCAATGATGTACAGCTTTCTATAGACTAAAGTGAAGACATTATCTTTATTGAACCGTACAACTGCACACTGCATAAGCCATTAAGCCATCTTTCCCCTCCCCTAGTGAACCTACTGATAAACCCTCACACACTAGTTTTGTCATGTATTACACTCATATCGTGTATTACACACACGGTAGCTGATACAACAGCTTTTGTCATGCAAAAATGAATTAAAACACATCTATTTGCTTAAAGTCAGCTAACATCCAACAAAGTGAACATGCTGTGGGCTCAGCTAACACCGTAAATCCAAACATTTACAGTGTCTTTACCTCATATGATTCTTATGTAGAGCTATAATGAACATGAATCAAACTAAAGATGTTAATTACTGCTCACTGTAGCCACGCAGCACCTCTAAAGCTTTTGACTACACATTCTGTAACTGCAGCCGCGATGATGTTTCCTTTAATCTGCTTAATCTGCGGATGATATTATAGCTACATAATAAACGGACACTTGAACCAGCCTTCTGTGTTTCACTGGTGAAGTTAAACGATGACACCCGCACGTTTGTTTAGACTGCGTTCAAACTATGCCTGACAGCAGCGGGACTCCGTAGTCGATGCTCATCGGGCAGAGCAGATTAACACATGCAGTCTCACTGTGAACTCAGTTGTGACCTCTTGGCACTGTGCCAGGTCAGGTGGGAACAAAAGGGAAGTGTTTGGAAGATCCCTTTCCCTGCATAGTGTTTTATCTCACCCTGCCAGAACATCCTGTACTTGCAGCCAGCCAGCCAGCCAGCCTTCGTGAGTGCGTGACAAATTCAGATAAAACTACAGTAGATGATTACTGATATGGCGCTCTCCGTGGCTGTTCACCCCACCCCCCACTTTTTTTTTTTTACAAGTACAAAATTAAATCCGAAGACTAAATAGTGCCAGTGAAGTCACGTGTGGTAACGCTCCAACAATAATCTTTATGAATCGGAAGGAAAACAGTCATTTTGCTTTGCTGAAATAAGGAGCCAGTCGGAGCTGACAGATCCTCGAACACGAATGAGTTCAAAGTGCAGAGATGGGGGCGACCTGGCAGCTCACCTCACAACACGTACCATACATCAAGGGTGAGTTCTCACAGCGGTCGCCCAGGTTTGATTCCAGCTCGCGTTCTCTCTTCAGCTGCCATCAATACAGGAAAAATACCTGAAAGAAACTCTTGCTGACAAAGTTGAGCTTAATGTGCCCAAATTAGGCAATATTAACAGACAACACTGGCCGTCAGGGGTTATCGCTTCTGGTTGGTTTTCCACGTTGCATTACAGGAATCTGCAGATGGTGGCAAATGTTCCTAACATACAGCCCAACCTCAGAAAACGGTCACATACACAGGAAACACAAAGAATGTTTTGCAAAGTGCAGGTGCCCTGTACGAGTCAGGTGGACGTGCATCAGAGGTAGGGCCGTGGTGGAACAAGCCTGCTGAGAAAGATGAAATATCACATGAAGTAGTGGTGAGACACATCCTATGTCATTACAGCTTAGACCTGTCAAGACTGCATTACCAAGATTAGCATGGCTCTCTCGATTTAAGCTTGTACCCTGCATCAGCTGAGGAGCACATACACACAAGATCCTTCTGCTGCAGTTGTGTAACTTAGACATACCTGAGCTTAGTGTGTGAATGGAGGGATATATGGAGATCTGAATGAGCGTTAGCGAGACTGCACAGACGTGATGTTCAGAGGGTTCACTGGCTGTTGAGACCGTCTGATAGGAGCTCAGGAATGAGGGAACAATAGCGCTCAAGTGCCAGCGCAGGGTTCAAGTCAACGCTATCTTAGCTCAATCTGATGCAATATCAAGGCCAGGGCCAGGCCAGCTGGGGTCAAGACAGCACTGCAGAAACGGATTGAGTTTAAACAGAGCAATGAGATGAACGAACACAAATACAACATGCAACATACAAACATTCTCCTCTTACATCTGAGTCATCACAGCATAGATGCAACTTCGAGCGAAGCAGCAAACTGTGCTGCCGTCCCAGTATCGTTGCTCTTTGCAATCTGATTACATTACAGCAGCGTTTCCAACGTATCTACACGGTTCAGGCAAAGGTTTATGTGTTTTATATGTCTATAGGTGGGTGAAGTGGGGTAGTGGGATGTGGTGGTGGGGTATTAGCATCCTTCTGGACAGGAGTTTGTGTTACATGACATAATTTTGAGGTTGAGAGTTAAAATCTATTTAAACTGTCCTCACAATGATACATATTTGTGTTTAATCAGTTACCATGTATGACTTACTAACACTATCAAATGTAACAATGCACAGGAAGTGGGAGTGACTGGTGCGCCAGAGGGCCATTAAATGCAATTATTAGCTTTCTGATGGAGCTTTAGAAGATTCATAGCACTCTGATATGCTTCTATTTAATTTAAGGCAAGAGACAGTATTCATTTAGCTTATCTTAGCATAACGGCTAGCTTCATTTGATGTTAACATTTGCTTACTAGCACCTTTAAAGCTCCCCAGTTAAAATATTACATCTCTTTTGTGTAAAGTGTGAAATTACAATGTGCCATATTTCCATGCCCAGAACTTGGCACCCCATTTAACATTTAGACAAACTTTCCCAAAATGTCAAACTCTCTTCAACGTGCATCAAATGTTTGCAGTGCTGGCAGAAGAGCGCACATTCAGCGAGAAGTGAAAGCTGCAGCCTCTGGATTCTTATGCAACATGGGGTCGTGTCTTGTAGGCTAGCATGTACAGATTAGATGCAATCACGTGCAGAGACATACTATATGATGTCTGTAAATAAATACAAAGCACCAAACATTCCCTTCATATGAATTCAGTCAGCGAATTCTGCAGAGAGAGAAGCGCAGCGGGGGCTCGTAAAATCAGTGCAGGAAAGGTGAAGTTTTCACAACTGTGTAAACAAACACCTGTGCTTGTTAGGGAGGCTCCCATTTACAGTGGTTCTACCATGGACAAAAAAAACCCAAAAACTAAAACATGACTCGACTTGGGGGAAGTTGGCTTGAATCTCATCCAGTAACAAATTCCCAATTGCTCTGGCACAAGATGTACAGTCTGGAGAAAAGAGAAGGGACGTCTCAAACTCTACAAACACTGATGATCATGCAGGAGCCTGCTTGTTGCTTCTTTAACTGTTTTTTTGGATTAAGCTCAATAAAGCTATGATAAAAAAAACCCCTCTGAACGCCTTAATAGTCAGTTACAGAGGACAAGACGTGTTGCGAGAGGGTATTCCTCATAAAAAGCAACAAAACCAACAGACACACAAACAAGCTCAGGTAAAACAAGCAAGGCAAATGACAAAGTGACAACTTATAGCACGATTGCACAGATTTAATGATAGATGCCTGTACCAGTACTCATTCATTGCACACCGTCTACGTCACTGTACAGTATAATCTCTATGTATTGTATCAGATTTGATATAATCTTGAGAAATATTGTATTTGCTTTGGCATTTGAGTAAAACATCAAATACATTCGTAGTGCTGTTAGAAAAAAAAAATCCGTAAAGTGACATAAAAACAATTTTTCTTGTCGTTTACACAACTGACGTAGCCTTGACAACATAAAACTCAGTGGCATTTATCACACTCTAAATCCACAGGCTCTTTGAAAACAAATCTCAAGAGCAAACCAAACTAAATCCTCATGGTTTCAGGACATGCACGTCTAAAACCCATCACTCTCAACAGGGCTGAATAGAACCATTTAGTGTAAAAACAATTAGGAATGAATGAGACAGCAATAAAACGAAACATTCAAACATTACTTCAGTCCGATCGGATCGCATTTTAGTGGTATTATTCAACCTGGAATGCAATCGCCTGCACCATCATGTCACGCCAAAGCAATGGGACTGCAGCCTCTGCTACATTCATTATAGTTTTACTGGAGATTCAGCGGTCCAAGCCTTCTGTCACAGAAATACAGATGACCCAGAAACACAACTGGCTCCGCAGTTTCCCTGCTTATGACTCCATTTACATACACACCAGTAAGATCACTATTCACCTCAACACCTTAATCTGGCATTTGTCCATCAGTGAACTGATAAAGCCTGATGATGATGATAATGATGATCGTTTGTCAGGTCTGTACGTACGATAAACTGTGGACCAAATGGATTTAACTGTGTTTGCTTTACACTACACCAAACCGTAACTGAACCCTGACTGTGATCCTAAGGAGCTGTAGTGCAACAGATGTCTTCTACAAATATTAAACTCTTTTTTAACTCGTCATACAGGATTTGAGTGGTGTGCTGAGGACACCTCTTCACTTTCTGTGCACTGTAAAAGTCCAAAATAAAACAGATGTCTCCATAAAAAGGACTTGGGTTTGCACAGATTTAAAAACGATATGAGACCAATAAAATGTAAAGGAGTCAGAGCTCTGCATAAATGTTCAAAAGACATTTAAAAGTTGTTTTTTTTTTATCTCAGAACATTGCACATATTGCACCACTGCACCCAAGGCTGTCTGTGTCTTCATGTTGGGCCCTTTGATTTACTGCACTTGCACAGGAGTGACACAGTGTCACAGGAGCTGAGTGATGGGAAGTAACTGAATAATAAATGTCTTCGGAGGACAGACGCCAAAGTCAACAGCCGCAGTTAATCAGATCTCAGTGACACCTTGAAAAGAAAACGTTCATCTGTGTTATGTTCACTGCAGGATCCGTTCATCTTAAACAGTGTGCCTGTAAACGTAGCCGGAGAGCACCGACGCTGGTCTGAATGACAGCAGGTGAAGAGAGGTCGTCTACTGGTCACAGCATTCCAAGATCTTTGTTTGGGTGTGCCATTGTCTGAGATGCTTTTTGTTATTCCCTCTTGGATGTGCGGTGTGAGATGCAAAAGAATAAAAAAACAAAACAAAACAGGACGGAACAGGAAGGAACACTCCTAAA
This sequence comes from Datnioides undecimradiatus, assembly GCA_008933995.1. Lineage (NCBI taxonomy): Eukaryota > Metazoa > Chordata > Actinopteri > Lobotiformes > Datnioididae > Datnioides > Datnioides undecimradiatus. The sequence continues at coordinate 4,803,733 of WARS01000059.1, read as the reverse complement.
AAGTGACTGGTCTTTGTTGTCAAGGAAACCTGGTATCCTCGAGACACTCGCTATCAGAGCAATCAGATCTCAGAGAGAATGTCTGCTACATGTAGATCGACAATGTATTATGTACAGTATCTACTAACAGTCACACTGAATTTACTATCACCTATGATTGACCCACTTTCAAATCAACACAAATCAACCTCACAGACTTGATGGCAGTAGACTTGATTACTTGAGAGAGGGGAAGTGAATTTTCTCGCTGATTTGGTGCAAACAGGCATGAAAAGTTTTCAACTATTAAAAATGTTAAAAGTACAAGTCGAAGATTAAAGTCTGATGTAAAACTACACAGGACGGCTCTGACTGTGGTGGACTGACGCTCCCATTGATGATATGATGCCACAGCACACCTCCCTCCACTCACAGAGTGAATTAACATGATTTCCCCTCAATACACACTATTCACACACCCACGCGCACACACACACACACACGCGCGCGCACCACTCACAGCACATGGGAAACACATTTCCAAAAGAATGTGCTACTGCTGCTGTCACACTCCGAGCGCTGGGCAGAGTAAGTCCAGCTCCTTTTGTGCCTCTTCATCCTGAGGAAAAAGGATGATTTTAAATTAAATTTCGTCCAACACTGTTTCATTTCCCCGCAGATGCAGTGCAGATGCGGTGATGGTAACGGGGCAGTGATGGGGTCTACCTCTTTGGACACGGCGTTCATTGAACAAGCGGCTTCACACATCTTCCGAGCCTTTTGACTCTGCCCCATGTCTTTGTAGCACTGCCAGAGGAGAGAGCAGAGACTGTGACTGCGGTGTTTAGTCTCAGCAGGATGCCACAGGGGAAAACAACAACAACAACATAACAACAACAAAAGTTTCTGGTACCGACCTTAGCCAGAAACACATAGTTGAGTTTGGAATATCCTGGTTGGATCTCCTCAACCTGAAAAGACACAGATGTAAAACATATATATATATATATATATACATATACCACTCTACTACTATAGTGCTTATGGATCCCTCCATCTGTATATGTATGTATATCATTAAAGGCCACAAACAGCTATTTCCTTTGACTCATTCACTTGCTTCTCTTTCTCTTGCAGCTGCTACAACCAAAGCAGCTCCCCTGCAGTTAGCCAGGTCAGGTAACCACTGATTAGAGGCTGGGGACCTCTGTAACCTGGATGTGCTTTTGTTAAAGCTCAGGCTCACCTACAGGTCACGAGCGGCGTGTTGTAACACGGACCACTTAAATCAAACTGATGGGCGAGATACACGAGACATGAGGAAGGAGGCGTGCGCAGGAATATTGGCCAGGAGCAAAATTAATTTCTCCCACTATCTAAACATTTGAAATGTGGGAACACAAGTGAAGACAAACACTGACACCTTACGTGTTTCAGTCAGTGGGACAGCTCAGAAGAGAACATGCAAATCAGTCCAACAGTGTGAAAAGAAAAACAAGCCAGTGGATGTTTCTGGGTGATCGCGATGAATCACAGTACCTTCAGAAAATTCTTCAGCGCATCTTCAACAGTGGCACTCGGAGGCTCTCCAAACAGCGTTGCAGCAACTTTCCTCTCGATCCACGACAGCTGAGCTACCTGCAAAAGAATCCAATGGTATTCTGCGCGTCAGCTGAGTATTAACTTAAGCAGCAAGCTAAAAAGCAGTGTCTGTCTCTCTGATTGCAAGTTTCGAGCTTGTATTGCATGCTGGGTGTGGTTACATCACTGGGGGTTAAACCACCGGGGGTCAGCATAAACAAGATTTTCAGGAAATATGAAGAAGGCGCAACTGAAGAAACATGGCGGCGTAACATTCTACGGCAACGTAAACACAATGACTTGAGGTTACAGGAGACGAAAACGCAATTTTGAATGTGATATCGTATCTCTGCCTTGAGATCCACCTAAAACCCACACACTGCACCTTTAAATTCCTATTCCACACATCTCAAACGGGCTGTGGTGAATAGCAGCGGCCACCAACTTCAAATGCTTTCAAGCAAGGTTTCCTCCTAATAAAATATCTTGAAACTTCCAGGAAACATTCTTTAAGGTTGTCAATATTTCAGCATTTCACTGTTACCTGCTGAGGGATTCGTGTATTGTTGAGGTGTCTTTTCTGTTTTTTATTTTAAATGCAGTCACTTCGCTGAGCTGGTTGCTCAGTGAAATAAAGTGTTTAAACAGTTTGTGGAAACAAAGTAAATGGATTTTGTGTGTTTCTGTTACCACAAACATATACCCACATAATTTCCTCGCTGGTTCGGTTACATATCATTTTTCTTAACTATTCCAGGCCAGAAAAACACACTTTCCTGACTCCTCCAGTGTTTCCATGAGCACACGTACCCGCGTGCACTGATACTTTTCCACTGACACTTTTCACAGAGGATGATAATGGCCAGGAGAAGCCTGGGTCAAACATGTAATGTTCCTGCCTCGCACCATTCATCAGAGCAACGTCTAATTGCAGGTGTAGCGTTGCTTTGGCGTCATCGCAGGACCTTTCAAACAGAACCGCTGGCTGAATCCAAACAGTAGATCATTGTTGAACATGAACACACCACCAGCCCATAAAACTCAATCCCTGAAAATATCAGGTGTCACTGCTCCTCTAAATTAGCACAGCGCCTCACTCATTGGGGAGTATTGTTAAATTAAATCAGAGCAATCTCTGTAATAGCTTCCTTCCTCTCAGGCAGTCAGTTTGACAACTGGAACCAAGTTGTGTGATAAACAGCTCGTGGAACAACGCTCAGATGAACGTCTGCAAAGCTTTAAATCTCAAAGAAAGTAATCATCATCACGCATTACTGTCAAACATACCGGGGGTAATTAAATGATTCACGGACAAGATGTGATAGTCATGCAAACAACTGTTTGCACCGAAAGAACCCGAGTCGAATAGAAACAGGACGAAAATACCCCCCTGGTACGATCTGATGCAAAGCAAACAATGGCTGGTGTTAACCACCCGTAGAGCTTTCTGTGAATATCACAGCGGGGAAAACAAACCTCAGGGAAACCTAAACAGTTGGACTGAATGGGGGGAAACCGTGGGTGGGTTACAAAAGAGAGGCGGGGGCCGCGCAGACACGTCAGCCTCCATAAATTCACTGTTTGTCTCTGTCAGGAGAGATGGTAAAGATATATGTGCTGCGCGGTGTGTTGGGAAGGTCACATACAGCGTAGCACCAGCGGCCCAGCAGGTAGTAGGACATGGGGTCTTGTGGCTTCAGCTCAATGGCTTTATCCAGATGATCCTGGGAGGGAAGGGCAGACAGACAGGCAGACAGACAGGGAGAGAGAGACAGTCAGGGAGAAGATTTTCACTGTTGATTCATGACACGGCTGCTATTTCCACTGCCTTCTGTTCTGACCTGATCTGTCCTGCTTCACCAACCCACAAGTATTTCACAAACACCTCTCACACACGCGATCTTGCAGAGCGACCACACACTCCTGGCTGTCACACACCCTCCCTCGTTCTTTTCCATTCTCCCTCTCTCTGATTCAGGGTGGGTTTTTTTTTTTTTCATATCTTCCCTGGCGCTCTATCTCTCTCTCGTTCACCTGTCAAGAGTTTTGAAGGTACACAGTGTAGGGGGGAAGCTGCTGACAGAAGATAAAAGGCTACGTGCTGTTGTTCCACACTTCTCCACGTCTTATGCAACTGAATGGATGTGGGAGTGGCCTACTTGCTTAAGTGATGGGAGTAGCCGTTCCCCTCCCCTCTAAGTACATGTGTTTGAAGCGATGTTCAGTATACACGTGAAAAACGTATATACATGTGATAGTGCATGCATTTCACTGGGTGTAAAAGGCTTCAGCTAAAAACAATGTATGATTAGTGTCGACTGACCTTAAAGATGTATCCGTTCTTTATCTTGTTTTGTACAGTGTCATATTCTGCCATTATTCCACACATGATGGCATACCTGCGGAGAGACAACACTCTGTGAATCAGCTGTGCGTCGGCGATGCACTGCTACAAGAAAATAACAACCACAATATTTTGCATCAAACAAAGATAAAACTGCATTTTCAATACCCGTATTAAAGTCTTTATCACCTCTTATCTACTTTCAGTTTTGTCATACTGAACATGAGCACAGATCAGATGTTTTTTTGTGTGTTTTTTTTATACAAAAAGAAAATAATATGTTCTGATTATGCCCTATTGGGATGAATACGCTTGGTTGGACCACAAAGGCATCTTTTTTTCCCTTTATTTACTCTGGCAAACTGAAAGGAACGGCACTCTGCCTCAGTTTTGCGCACATTAAAAGCATCAGAGTGCTTAATCAGCTTGTTTGGTGGCAATTCAGCAGGCATGCCCACTTCATGCAGGGATTGGCCAGCTGCGACAAGGTGACAAAGCAGAAGGGGTTTTAGCAAAATTGCTCTCAGCGGTACAATCTCCATGTTTCCCATACCCCCATGTCTTTGAGTGTGCCTGTCTGGATCACGTATACAAACGTGTGGCTTGTGATATGTGATGTATGAATATCTTAGAGACTATAATAGATAATATAATACGGCATGAAGCGATTGTGCCGATGACCAGCGTCCTGGGCGCAGTCCCAGCAGTAAGATGCTTCTACAAATGCAGTTTGAATAGAAACATACACTCTGCGTGTGTGATGCACAGAGGCTCCTCCTCCTCCTGCGTCGTCTATCAATGCATTTGCACATATACAGTCAGATGAAGAGGGTCCACCAGCCAAGCACCGCATACCTGTCCATCAGTGCTGTTTAAATAGCAATGCGCCCCATGCAGGTGCACCTGGCTTTTAAAGGGAATGGGAGATGAGATTCTGATTGGTCCAACCCCTTTGTGCCAGAATTATGCAGCAAAAGTGGAGTTGGACACCTGCTAAATGCACTTGCGCTGTGCACTTTAAACCAAACACTACAGACCTTATAATTCAGTTAATACGGTTGATTAAAATAAACATCATTGACTGGGAAGAAATAGGAAGAGATATTTTAAGCTTTTCCAGCAAATTAGAATTAAAATGATCTCTAAGAATCACAACGATAACAACAGGCATATTTTTCGAGACCACATTCCTGGGTTGGGCGGGAGATTCGGAGAAGTTCAGCATTACCTTTGAGTCACACCACCTTTTTTCTGGGTCACCAACACTGAGATACTGCAGGGGTACTGAAAAACCACCAACACTCAATGTTCTTCAGCAAGACTCCTCATTAGACAACATCTGCAGAGATAAGCTGCTTCACCTTACTCCCTCACTCACTAATTAATAGACTGACTTGGACCAACGGGCAGGTGGAGGGGAAACAAAGAGCGGTTTCAGCTTTGGGATCTGTAAGTCAGCATGACGCTGTGGGTTTGAAGAGGAGAGGAGACAGCTGATCAAAGTCTTTTTACCGCGAGGCGGCTTTAATCCTGCTGGTACTCTGTCAAACGCCACAGAGCGACATAAACACCTTTTTATATGAAGGATCAGTGGGTATAAAGGTCATCTGACAGTGTCGTCTGATATGGTGGTGCTGATGGTAGATGGAATCTGCAACTGTGCGTGTGTGCACTGAGGTGTCTGGTATGTGTGAATGGATTTTTTAACGTGGCATGATTTGGCGGTGGGCTGCGGCTGTCTGTAGCCACCCTCACTCTCTCTTGTCTGGGTCTCTGGATTGTGATCAGCATGCTGACGCAGATCGCAACAGCAGAGAGAGAAAAGAAAAAAAGGGTGAAATGTAGTGAGCTGTGGTAGTGCAAAATGGACTACATGATTAGCAGGTAATCACTAAATTAAGATAAAGTGGGTGCAACGATGATCATCATCTTCAGTAAGTAAGAAATGACTTCACTTTGACAAGGTTCCAAGAATGAACGGATCAAAATGTACAAAAAAACAGATGAATAAGTCAGGTGGTTGTAATTGGGTCAAACATCAAGCAAACATTAATCTCTGTGCTAACCATCATTACTCCTACTTACTGTGGGCGGTGTGGAAAATTAACAGTGATACGACAAGTACAAACCACATCAGTTCTAAGTGCCTGAAATATTCTCTGCAAAGCAAACAAAGGCAGATGAATTGTGTGCAACTGTAACCAAAAAGATCTGTGTTTATTTTCTTAAGGCAGCGCTGGGTGCAGCCGCGCTGCCGCTGGTTGGCGCTCGATGAGTGGAGAGCTCCCCAACATCAGAGGAGCAGAGATGCTATCTGTCTGCAGTTGTGCCGCTTAGCTTCCAATGAAAACAGACTGCTGGATGTAAAGGCTTTGAGCAAATCCATCACCAGAGACTAAATATCTGCGGCGAGGAAACGGAGCCAGGACACACTTGGTTTGAACTTGGCAACCACATTTTGATCCGTTTGCTTGATCAGACACCTTTTAGCAATGCTAACGGGGATGGTAATGTTAGTCAGAGTGAAATATTACTATGACTATAACTACTATGGGATGGACTGGCATGAAAATCAAATACTCACTTTTGCAATCCACTACTTTTCTTTTACCACCACTGTGAATGGTCTGGAGTGAAATGTTTGAACGACTATTGGTCATCGGAGTGTTAGCATTAAAATTTGGTAAAATTCAATGAGTAATTATAAAAACGTTCATTTTATTTCCATCACGAGGTCAAACTTTCACCTTCCCAGTACTTCAGTTTATGACACCTGCAGACCCAGTGACATTCAGCTTGAGCTTACCATGTTTAGTGCTAAGTGCCAAAGGTTAGCATGCTAACAGGCTAAACTGTTTGCATTATCATTGTCATTGCACGTTCGCACACGACAAAGCACAGAGAGCTCACTGTAGCAAGGCTGTAAACTCTTCCCACATATTGTAATACAATATTTTTTAAAAATGAACAGCTGCATAACTGATCCCAGATTCAACAGAAAATCCATCGACAACATTGTCATTATTGATTAATCATTTACACAAAGTGAAAGTGACAGAGGAGCTGCTTACAGCCTCTATTGAACATAGCAAGCAGAAAGCCTGATGAACTAATACACATATAATATACTGCTAACAAACTAACCTGGGTTATTAAATAAGAAGAAGTCCCAGCTTCTCTTCCCTCCCTGACATCACCCATAATGCCCTGTGAATCCAGCAAATCAAAACTAATGACCAATCCTCCAGTTATCCTAATCTGTTAGTCATTCCTTTCTCTCTATGAACATGCTGTAATGTGCTGATGTGATTAAATGCAATAAATCATAATAGTGGTGAGATGAGGATCAGAGCAGCATACCAGACGAGCGTTGCACAGGTGAGGGCTGTGGGAGAGATTGCTTCACATCCAGGCTACCGCAACACATATTTTTACTTCCCTCTGATTGGCCAGGTCTGACATTATTCAGCATGTAGCTATTCTGGCAATATTTACTGTGAAGTATTTGGATCCAAGGGTGCTAGTGGCAGAGCTGCTGATTGGATGGGCATATAATACCGTTGGCTCATCCCCGCACCTGGCCTTTCCCCTGTGGAGTTAGTTTGATCGAGGGGGGCGGGTGTTTGCATTTGTGATTGTGTTAACGTTCGGTCCTATCCAGGAGAAAGGTTTAGATATTGTGCACTGTGCACAGCAGATGGAGTGAGTGTTGTTTTAGGTGTTATGCAACATATGCATCTGTTGTCATAGTGTGAAGTAGCAGCCGGCCTTCGGTAGAGAGGCGGAGACAGGTAAGAGGAGGGAGCGAATAAGGAGTTGGGATGTAAAGGTGTAGGGAGGTGTGTCGCGCCTCAGGGGTCAATGTGCTGTTGTTTATCCTTTCCTTTCTTCTCTGGGTTGAAATACTATCTCTCCTCCAAGAAAAGGGAAATATCAAGAGGAGGAGGAAGGGTGGGCAGTGGCAAAACATGACAGGTGGGAAGATGAGAGGCGGACGGAACACTTAATTGCGCAAGGTTAGCTGGCGTTTTTTTTATCGCGGCTCAGTGAAATCCCCCACTCTACTGGGCAAAAACAAAAGGGCCTACAGTAGGTGTCAGCTGTTTGGCGGAAACAGCAGATTGATTTCAGCCTTCAAATCCAAACATAGAGAGCTCATTCAAGACGGAGAGGGCCAGGCAGGACTCCAGGCTAAAACTTGTACAGAAACAGGAGGAGGAACTCAAGGAATTCAAGGACAACCTGCGTGAGACAATGTGTGTGTGAAGTGCGCTGATACACCCATGACAGAATGAGCTGATAGTGTTTATTCTGCATGGGAGATTGGCTTTGTGGCTGTGTGTCAAGTGTTCCCACAGTGATGAACCAGAGTACAGTGAGTTATGAAGTTTGCGCACACACCGGGTTGCCACGGCTACTGGGAACTGAGCACAATGCTGCCACGGCGACACCACCGATGGCTGCGGCAAACAGAGGCACGTGTTTGAAATTGAAGTTGTCTTTGTAGAGGTCAAAGTGACCCCATCCTGCCCCACCTCCTCTGACTGGCACTGCCACAGGCTCCCTGCTTAATCCGCAGGGCTTTGTACCATCGGAGAGGCCCTATAGTCGGGGATTTACATGGGCTGAATTCACACGCCGGGATCATTGAAAACGCACCTATAAACAAAGGCGATACAAGAATGCAATCACATCTCGCAGCCATCAGCCTGCTGAGATTATACAAATAGGCTCCACGCTCACTGTCACGAAAGCGCCCCATGTAACCCAGTGCATGCATACCATGTGTGTGCTCACTCACACACATTCATACACCACAGACAAAAACACATCTTATATATACTGTATATCCAACTTGCGGTCCGCCCATCGGCTCTCTTTCCTTTCGTAAAGCGGTTTACTAGAAAGCTTTAGGGCAGACACAATGGCTACACATTACTGGAGTGCTTTTGAAGAATGAAACCTGAGAGGTGAGAGGAGGTGGAGGCGTCTACCTCTGACGTGCACGGAGAATTGAAAGAACTTTAAGGGGTGACAGTGTGAAGTGTGGTGGAGATGCTGATAGCATCCGTCTGACCGGTGCTCTTTGACTCAAGTGCCTTAACACACATCTAGCTTCAAAAGAGTCTAGCTCTCCTGGAAAAAGTGTAGAGATGGGGTGCATGACAGAGTGGGGAAGTATGCGTAATCTCCTGTGAAGTGACGACTGTTACACGGACATCACATTCATTCATCACTTCAGGTCTTCAAACGGGTAAAGCAGAGGCTCGGACAGGATGCTGCAGGTTTCTGACAGTGCGAGTTTGCTGTGCACGAGTCGGCGTATGAGGTTATACAGATATAATAAGCTGATATTAACCAAAAACAATTTCACCTGTGCATCATGCGCGATCAGTATGCATGGGCTGTGTGTAACAATGTTAGCTGTGTCACAGGTTGGGTCACTGTAGTGGAACAGCCCATGAGGGAGGCTCCTGCAAAAGGACCCAAAAGTCTGGTCAAACCGACTGCTCGTCACGACGCATCATGGTCTAGTCCAAAGAATGTATCCGCCAGGCTTCAAGCTGTGTGTGGCCGAACCACAGTGGTTTGGACCGATTAACTGCTGACAGTTGGGGGCGAGGTTTAGGTGTGACTGTGATGACAGCGAGAACCGCATGCTCGTTTGAAAACAACAATGGCGGCTGATCTGATTGGTTGAAGTTAACCTGAGACAGAGGGTGATAAGTCACTCATTCAGCTGACAAGCACTTCTTAGACTGCCTTTTCCAAACTGTGCAACAGGAGCTTTCCCATATGAAACCGAGTAACAAAGCGTCAGGTTAATGCAAGGCACGCAAAGAATTATGGGATACTGATGAAGTACATACCGCTTGTGTCAATGAGAGTCAAAAAGGTGCAGCGTTTCTCTGCTGCCTTTACAGGCACTGTGCCTTTCACAGAGACACTGTGTATCCACTGACATCTGCGACTGGCCCTGCAAGCTACAAATACGACAGAGCAGGTTTCTGAGACCGTCCTTCTCACCCTACCTGCTAAGCTGTCAATCAAAGCTGTCTGCGCGTTAGGTCGCTGCAGTTTACCGGCTGCATTTAAAAACTAAGCAGCAAATTTCCGCAAATTAAAAAAAAAAGATGAAATCATTTTAAAAGCTCTTTCTGTGTAAATTGGGATTTGATAATTTGCTGGTATTCATAGATCAAACAGTAATTTGACACTTTGTAATTGGAGATGTGTAAAACTGGTTTAACACAACAGAGTTTCTCTGTCACGAAACTTAAAACACTTGTGGAGCTTTCAGAATAAAAGTTTAGGTGAACATCTGGTGATACCTGCCTTTCTAGGATGACACTGAGGATGTCGACAAAACTTTAAGTGAGCAAATTGCAGCAATAATTGTGTTGTTACAGTGCATCCACCAACAGGTCGCTTCATGCAGAGACAGATCACCATCTTTTATTTTCTCCTCGAGTCAAGAAGACCGAAAGCTCTGCCGTTCACTGTACAACACGCAGCATACAGAAGCTGCACTGTGAACACCCACTGCCTGCTGGTGTTCATTTCAGCATTACGGTCATATTTTGTTATGCTAATATTTTGCTGAAATGCTCTAGATTTTATCACTGTGTTTCACGCACACTGCAGTCGACTCGTTTGCATCGTGCACGTATTTTCACAGCTATTTTACAAGTTAAAGAATCATCAGAAGAAAAAAGAAATATTCAGCTTTCATTTAAACCCATTCCAGTAAATTGGGGTCGATGGCAATGGAAAGTTCAAAAAGCCATCCATTTACTCGGGCTATGTAAAGAAATCCCTATAAGTAGTTTCAGTGGCAGAGCAGGAATTGGCTGGCAGCGCGTCTAAACAACATCTGCCAAATTGTGACGAGCTGGTCGGCATTCAGGAAAACAGGTGACAAGTTTTCTCACGGCATCGGTACACTAAGTAAACAGTTACCTCAGACATAAACTTCCTTGCAACACTGCCTGGCACCGTCCCCAGTCCCTGCCTCCTCCCTTCTCAAAGTGCGGCTTTACCTACTTTGCCCTGTCCATTCAATTTAGACAGCGTTTCTGCTCGGTTTAAGAATCTTACAAATTCCATTAGTGGATACTGGATTAAGCATTAAGCTTTTTTAAAGCTGTTGCTCTTAATTAACTAAACAAACACAGCCTTCTATTTCACTTGACGTCTCGAGTGCTGCGGTATGTGCATGAGCTAATGCTAATTATTCCCTAACGAACAGAGCAAACAGGGCTGCTGGCTCCAGCGGGCCGTTCGGGTCTGTTTTCCATGAGAAAATATACAGAAAGTAACCACATGATCTCAATTACACAGGACACTAATTGAGGGAATGTAACTGATGGTAACAAATACGTACACTGGGGAAACTATTAGTATTATATAAACAAGCGAACGCAGTGCACGGTTCACTGTTTGGAATTCATACGTGCTCAGTGTTGGACCTGAGTTCAATGAAGCTTTGTATCATTTCATTGTAGCTGCACCTGAAGCAGAATCTGCAGCTGCTTTCAAATCCAAACAGTTGCAAGCTGATCTCAGAGCTGCATCGGGCGCAATCTTCATCTCTCTATTCCAGCCATGGATTCCATGTATGATCGGCAGTCAAGTTTTGACATGAGCAGTGTTTCAGATGAGGAATGCACCATTGGGGCCTGCACAAATACAAATGGGATTCCTGCCATCAGGCCCACTCTCAACAACTAATTAAAAGCAAGGGGATTTTTCCCTGAGTCACATAGCAACCAGGGAGGTTTACAAGGGGAGAGGAGGTTCTCCTGAATTTCTTTGTCTGAGATTGAACTACGGCGGCGAGATTTCCCTCAACTGATGCAACGAATCTGTATTTTATGTACTTTTCAGTAATTTATAGTTGACAAGTCAGACAACAGACATAGGTAACTGTGATGAGCCGGTCACAATGTCCACAGTGTCACCAGCAAACACCTCCCCCAAACACATACAGGGAACACACAGGAAGAGCAAATGCAATAACAGAAGAACATTTATCACGTGTTTTTCCACTGGAAGTGTCAGTGTGTTGGAGCAAAGTTAACCAAGGTCGTGCTTACATTCCTCAAACTGAATGTGATGCTATCAGAGGACTGGGGGGGGGGTGTCTGCAGGAAGGATGCTGAGGTACTATTAACTCACAAACATGCATGTCTGTAAAGCATCTGCTCTGCTAAAAAAAAAAACAATATTTTACTTTTTCATTTGACAAAATCTTTTCCTGCACATTTCATTCAGCTTTGGTTCGGACCAAAGAGCAAAACAAAATTTTGTTTTTTTGTTTTGTTTCTCTGTAGGCTTTCTGTGATGTTCCTCTGGATCTATTCAACTTACTAAACTAAACTGGCCCACAGAGATGCCTGAGTCAAACATCCATTCAAACGCTTCAAACAGCTGCTCTAGGCTAGCATGTCACTCAGAAAGGCCCAGCGCTGCCCCCCGGACACCTCTCATCTGGGGAAAGTCCCTGTGTTTATGCGTTCACTGTCTCATTGCATTTACTTGGATTAGATCTCAACCATATGTGATTCACTCAATGACAGCAAATCACATGCCATTGAACTGTATCTTCAAGTTGCCTTTGATTGATTTGCTGTTTGAACAGCCAAAGTCTTTATTGAACAGAACAAAAAGAAGCTTTCAAACGATGACATGTGGAAGGACGGAAACAACTCAAACCTACCACTGATGACTTTCAGCACATGCAGGGTTCAGGCTCACCGCCTCCTCGCCAACTTTCTTCCCTAAGAGGAAAGAAAAGATAGACAACAGATAATGATGCTCTACTGAAACACAAACTCAACACACGCAACTCACCCCCGGATACTCTTGTTCACACGACAAAGGAACAGAGCGAGGATTAGCAGAGTCAAGGAGTGTGTTGACTGAGAAAACACAACGGGATATACATAAATCAAGAAACATCACAGGGCACTGGATTACAGAAGTAAGAACAGGAGGGATATGATATGCAATCCAAGAAGAGGGCTCAGTGTTAAATCCTTCATCACTCAGTGGAAAGTGTCTCATTCCACCTGCTCTATTAATAACCAAATGAATGTTAAATATGATGCCACGCTGCTTTAAATATCCATGTCTCTAACAATGTCAAATGTTTTGACACAGGTGTCTTTGTAGGAAGCACCTGGTCGGCTCTGATTAGAGTCACATTGATGAGGAAGGATTATAGAGAAACAGGTCAATCCAGTCTGAACTTTAGCAGAATCACAAAACAGCCTCTGTTTGAGGAAGAAAAAAACATTACACTCTACTGTGCAGCGTGTGTGTGTAACCTAATTTTAAGGAAGTTGGGAGGTCAGAGAAAGACGTTTGGCCATTGTGAAGTTGACTTTAAGACTGGAAGGAGCCCTCTTTGTTGAGTGCAAAACCTATTTACAGCGTGCAGCATGGCCTTTCTGTACACCAGTTTCATGCTGACAGCTCAGGGTGCGATGCATTACCAACAAACATAGGCAAATGTGTCAAGGTGCCTGTGTGGGAAGGCTCTTAAAATACAAAATTCATGGCCACAGTCTGCATCACACTGAATGACTTCAGTTTGGAGCAGCAGGAGGGATTGTGAACCTGGTTTCCATAGAGCAAAGACGGCAACATGAAATACCATTTATTAACTGTTATAACTATAACCTTTAATGTCTTTTGATGCACTATAGGACATAAATCAGACTGTGTTAACAGGGACCTTTCTAAAGTTGTCTATTAATTTAGCATCATGTAAATATATTGGGGATGTTTGTGCAATACAACCTGGCTGGTGCTTTCCTATTAATATGTTGGACCACAGACATTTGGGAATTTGAACAGTATAACAGCTGTGCTTGTGACACTGTACAGTAGCGCCTCACGTCATGAATGGGATTCCTGAGAAATAAGGTCTAACAAAGGTTTTAGTAGATTACCATTTTCTGCATGGCCCTTCTTCTCCTCCAGAGTGGAGCTGATGTCGTGAACGTCACAGTACGCTCGGGTTAGCCGCCAGAGAAATGTTGAGTTCTGTCCAAACTACAGAAGAACATCAAAGTGTTGAGACACACTGTTTTGTGTTGAGTTACAGGATTACTCGATTGAGTGCATGCAGGGAGTTACACACCTCCTCCCTCTTCTCCAAAAGGATGTTTAGACTTTCCCTTTTGTCAGACTCAGCGCCCTGATGCAAACAGTCAATCCTCTCGAGGAGGACAGTTAACTCGTCTGCAGGTTGTCCTTCGTCCCATTGCTCTGCATCACTTGGCTCATCTTCCTCTGAGTCTGTCAGTGCAGTCATATACCTGAAAGGGCAGACAAACACACAGCACACTGTGTTGGTAAAAGAAAAGGCGCAGCTTCAGCTGGCTGTCAGCATGTGCAATTAAACTTTACTGATGTGGATTAGGAGGCTGAACTGACTACCTAGGTGGCTCCGATCACCGGGCCAGGCTGTCTCCAGCCTGCTATCAGCAAGATGTGCAACTTGGCCCCAGGAAGCATCAATAAACAGCCTACAAGTTGTCAGTTTCCTGACGATGGCCTGTCTCCTGCTAACACAATACAAAAGCCATCTTCTACTTGTGAGGTGGAATTAAAACACCTCAGCCGAGGAGTTTTTCAAATCAATCAAAATCCTGTCTTAACCAGCGTTTTTACAATCCGTTTTCTGCCAGCTGCTGATTACAGAGGATCAATCTTCTCTGCCTGTTTACACACAAATGGTGCAGGGTTTGTTTACATAAGTGGGTCACTTAATTGTTTATAAATGCTAGCTGTTAAGAAACTCTTGACGTCTTAACGTGGATACCTGAAGGCTTTTCCATGAACACAGGGAGACTTGTTTGTCAGGGTGAGGCACGCAACACTCGCATTAGATCTTTTATAGTGCCCTTTCAACTGCTGTATGTACAAACACCCTAAGCTAACACTTAAGAAACAGCAGTAAAAAAACAAAAAAAACAAAACAGGCATACTAATGGTATAGGTAAAAAATGAAAGACATAGACACAAGGGTGAAAATATGAAAAGCCTCTATTAAGTGCTGGCAGCAGCTGCATGTGCGTCATTGGTGGTTAAGGGAATATTTTGGGCTGTGAGCCACGGTTCTGGAGGGATGTGTCAGAGCGGGCCACAGACAGAAACACTGTGGACCCAACAGGTGCCTCGTGCCGGAGGCTGCTTCCTGACTCCACCCCACAACACACACCTTCAACCCTGAGTGCTGTGATTACTGGAGTAATATGAGGGCATCTGAGCTGCAGTCAAGAAAGGAGCTGTCAAGAATAACGCACCATGTCTGACAGAGTCAACACCACCGCTGTGGCTGAGATGAAGGAACTGTGGCGCATTTTACAGAAAACGGTGCTATTACAATGAAATGCACTTTAATCTAAATGAAAATAAATGAGCATTAAAGCAGCTACGTTCAGTATTTTTATATAAACAATGGATCACATGACAAAGTGTGTGTGGAAGGTTTGGCTCAGAGTGAAGAAGCCACAGGGAATTACATCCAAACTCTGCACATCGTCTCACTGGTTCATTTTATTTCAGAACATTGTTTTGGACTTATGGCCAGAAACTTTGCTGCTGTACATCATGTTCAGCAGAAGGCCGCAGACAGAGAAAGTAAGCAATGCCCAGGTGACCATGGTGGGGCATTAAGCATTAACTAAAAAGCCAGATACTTGCCTCCGGGGGGGTGGAGACCAAAACAGAGATAAAAGAATGAGTCAGTATAATGTTGCTCAGTGTCTGTTTGGTGTGTAAATAAGCAAGTGCTGGTTAACAAGTTTACCATATCAACTTGGATTGGGTTGTTTACACTGAAAATAAATCTACTTTAAAGCTGCTATATTGAATATTTTAACATAAACAAACATCCTCTGCTCCCATTTGGCCAAAACAGCAGTTAATGCAAGTTTAAAGATAGTCAATGCAACTTTATCACCACCAAACTGTGGGTGCAAGTATTCATTACAATATAATTACAAGATAATTGTAAATGCCAACAACAACCTTTACAACATTAGTTAGAATTAGCTAACATTGGCCATCGTAAGCTACTGGTCATACCAGGCCCAAGTAAAGGTGTGGAGCCAAACCCCTTTACCGGTAAACTGAGCAAGGATGTTTTGTGGACTATGAATTTAACTTTTCATTTAAAAGAAACCAAAAAATAATGATTGTTGTATCTTCTTTCAAAAGTTGCACACTCTCTCTATTACAAAACAGACAACTGCTACTTTTAAGATTAGACATATTTGACCCTTTGCATTGTACGTCATTTAAAGCAGGTGGCTTAGAGAATGGAGAATCACTGTGACTGTGAGAGAAACTAGACTTTACATTATCTTAATTTTAATCTCCATCTGTTTTTATACCATCATTTTGAGATAGTGTGCAAAGCCTTTCTACAATCCCCTTCTCTGCACTAACCCCTGAGTAAACCCTAAAACCTGCAGGCACGGCTCAAACCATTTATTGGCCAATACACCCAGCTTAAATAAAAAATCTGAATGGGTGTGCGTTTGTGTTTACTCTGACTGTTGCGGTCTTCCTTATTTGTCTGCCTGCACCATGTTACAGAGCATTGCTTTGCAACAAACAGACCTGGCTTTCACCGACGGCAAGACAGTTACACTACTGGACTCCTGTCATTCAGTCATCCCCTAATTCATTCATCCTTTTGTCCTTTTATTCATTCAGCAGTCCGTTTTCCCTCCCTCCCTGCAGTTATTTACTCAGTGGAGCTGGGGAGACAGGCAGCAGAGTACTGAGTGATCAGCGCATTCCTGTCACGCCATTCCACGGCTCATGAATCACTTGAGTTGAAAGAAAAAAGGAGCTAAGGATCTATTTGCATTACTGTGCGTGTTTATGTAATGTATATATGTTTGTGCAGGAGCTGTTATTATGCTTGTCATGTTACTAGAAGTGCACAGTTCTGAAAGAACACGTCCAAATATTGTCATTAGCTTTTCAACACTAAGTGCACAATATACCAGCAGGCTCCCTATGACTCACACACGAGGAGAAATGATGATATTTTATACAGGTAATATTCAGCTCGTGAGGGCAGACAAAATAAACAATGAATACTTGTTTTTACGAGTAAAGTAAATGCAAAAAATATATATATTGAAAACTGAACAGTGGAGATTAGAGGACCTGGGACTTTGTGAGCAGATGCGCATGATGCAGATTTAGTGGAGGAGCTTGACATAAGTGATGGTCATTAACCAGCCAGGCCAATTCAGACATTAACGCTGGGGTAATGACAGGAGTTCAGACAAACAATGAGATTAATTACATATGTAAATCTTTTTTTTCCCACTGCTGATCAAACTAGATACAAAATCGAGAGAATTACAGCAGCACTTTGTTGGATCCTTTAAGGTTCTGGCAATTTGTGATTTGCCGTTATTCTACTTTTGGTAACTGGTAATGAATATAACAGTTAGATGCAGTGTCTAGCTCTCTGGACTTTCATCCTGGTTAAGGCGTTCTAATATAGTAATATAGTTATTCTAACATACTACAGTTATTTCAACAGTGATAACTGAGAGAAATAAACAAAATTCATTGTACCAAGTCGTTACCGGAATCAGTAAACCTGTTACGTGTATGAAAGACAGTCAAGAGCAACAGTACGTTTAAACCTCTTCTTTCTGTCCAGCGATAAGAAACAGTACAACACATGTACCCATGCTGCATCCAGGCCTGAACACACCATGCACTGTGTGAAGTTGGAAAGCCTTAACCCTCATTTCAACAGGCTGTGTGCTCACTGGATGAGATCAACCATTCAGTACACAGACCCCAAGGGGCAACGAAGGGATCTCTCAATAGATCTTAGCATTGGCAGTCTCCGTGATTACACCGTTCAAAACAAACCCGAGTTACCATCCCAACATCACCGGGCCTTGGAACATGCAGCCCAGCCTATTCAGTGCGTGTAGCTGTGGTGACAGGATCAATGAAAGCCTTCTCTACAACAATGGCTGACAGACTGGAGAGAGTCCAGTTATTTATTTTCACCGCACCCCCCCAAAGGCTGGGCAGGGATTGACTCTTCAGTTAACTCCCTCTGATCAGCTGCTGAGCCACTGAGTCAACAACATCACTGAGCCTCCAACTATGGCACCCTTTGTTGTGGTAAATAAAACAGGTGGAGGAAAAAAAAATGCAGGTGAAAAATAACTTGTCATTCATTTGTCACTGACACAGAGTGACACTACAAGTCAATTATGAATGTGATAATTCATCTCGCATGTTCAGCCATAAATAGCACCTGTGCTCGGATGTTGTAATGCTTTGTTCCTAAAATAGCAAGAGGAAGAAACAAGTTGGGAAACTTGGGGTTTGTACACAACTGTACTCAAGTGATGCTTGGCTTATAATTTTGCCAAAAGGCAAAGAACTTAGGATGGGACAGCACCTACTTTCAGAAAGTATGTTACTCAAGAAAAGAGACATACAAGAATGTGAGAGTGACGTAAAGAAAAGTTTACTTCCTAATAATAGCTCATACTAGTTATGCAGCAATAGCAAAACAACGCTGTGAGCGAACCACACACCAACGAGCTGTAAAACGCAGTCGGATGAAAATTCTCATCATTCAGATCGAGCCATTTCATAGACGCATAAAGATGCATATTGATTAGAGCCACTGTAATGTATGACAGGAAATAGAAAGCAGTTAAGGAACGCAGATCAATCCTAAAACTTACAGGATCCCTTTGCAGTCGATTGTAGACTCATAGAAAACCAAGTCAAACTCAACAAGGCGACAGAGGATACATCAGACAGCCGCACATGGCTGCTGTGTGTGCATACAGCGCACACAGTTCAATAAAGGGGTTTGTTTGGCTAAAAGCCTTTTGGTGAAGTATGAATCTGAGGATATAGGCGTGAATGTCTAGGATGCAGACAGCTGCCGAGCAACACGTCTCATGACGTCACAGGGAAGTTAGTAAAGCTTTTAATCACAAAGCAGACAATGAGCTGCTTTTTCTCTTTCTAAACATTTCTGTGTGTGTTGATCAGGCTTGCCCGTCACTAAACAAAACTGCTGCTTAAATCTGCTTAAATCAACAACTATCCAATACCATAAATGCTAGTTTTTTGGAAACGGAAAAAAGAAGAGGTAATGTCCTTGAGCTACAGCGACGCGATGTGAATAAACTCAGTGGGAACTGTTCAAGGAATTACAAGTTCCTACAAGACACTTTTAAAGGAGGCCTCTGACAGCTTGGCACACAGACAGGGTGATTGATGGGTCTCCTTACCTGCAGAGAGGTAGCTCTGAGGAAGCCGTTGTGACACATGAGGAATGAATAAACAGCTGGAACTTTCAACCCCTCGGTGGCTGAGTCTACATGCTCGCCCGTTTTGATCGACGCTACCCTGATCCATCACTTTGACGTTATGCCACACTAATTGTTGTGTTACTTTGTGAACTTTTCTGCAGTAGTAACATGCATCTTCACTCAGGCTGGAGCTCAACTGTCTGATCAGACAACTTGCCAACTCTGGTCACACTTGACATATCTGACAAACATACACGATAAAGTTGATTCATAAACTAACAAGGTTTATATATTTTTTTTTTTTTGTTAATCAACTGCGATTATGTAACTATATGGAAACATTTCAACATAAATGTTAGAAAACCATTAAGGTTGCTGAAGAGATCAGCTCCAAAAGGGTTTAAACACAAGCCTTTGCCTATTCAACGTGATGTGCATCCATCATGTTGTGCAGCAGAGCTTGCTATGGGCTTTGCTGAAAGCCCTGTTCATACTTGCATGATGCCCCCTGTTGGAAATCTGCTGCCCCACTGATCCTTTATTTACCTTCAGGAAATAATAAAATTGAACCATGTGTTTTTCTCTAATATATTAAATAACATGTCACTAAAACTGACAGTGTGCAACACATACAAAAGACCTTTTCCACTTCTCAGGGTGGCAACATGTTGAACTGAGTTGTCTGCAAACTTGTATTTAGCACCATGCAATAAATGCACCAATCTAATTCATCTTTAATGTATTCTTAAGCCTTACTTTTCAACAAACATGCAATAACTATCACCTAAACCGTAGCAGCTCTCTGCAGCGCTCATGAGGAGGCTGTGTGGAGACATGGTGCTCCAAACACATGGAAGCCAGCCCAGCAGACATGAAGAGCCCTTTAAATGCATGTGAGGATTAGGGGTGTAACTGGCTCCTCTGGGGAACGCTACACGTTCCCTAAGGGGCTGAAATTTCTTCACTGCACCGTTCCCACTGTGCCCCCCACACCCAATGCTTTTACAAATAACAGAGCGGCAGGAAAGGTTCTTTAATTATGGGAGGTGTGTGCGTGATGTGATTTCTTTTAAAGCATAATAACCCGGGCTGTAATTAAGAACATTTGATGCGGCCGACGACTGTCACTCAAAACCTGTGAACCACATCTGCTAGAGGGCAGTCTTTCACCTCCGCTGGCTCCTCTAGCCAATGAGGAGGAGGCAGATGGTAAAATAAGTAGAGGCAGGTCACCTGAAATGTTTATCCATCATGAAAGAAGACTCATATGATACGGGGCTATTAAGCGTCTGTGGGCTGTCCTACTTCCAATCCCAACAACCGTACGTGCATATATAAGTGATTTCATCTTTTTCAAACGGTACACCTTTATGGACACATGTATCTGTTTGCATCTGAATTACCTCAAGTGTCTTAAAAGTTATATAACATCTGACGTTTGCTTATGCTATGAACATAAACAAACAAACAAAAAACCTCGACCCAACCTTTGAGAGGAATGCGATTCTTAGACGACACGGTGAGGCGGTGAAACACAAGGCTGATTTATTGCGCGGGGTGCATTGGATGTTCAGGTGGTCTACTTTATGTTGTTGTAGTTGTAAAAAAAAGGCTCCAAGGCAATTAATTAATCATTGCGAGGACAGTAACAGAGATGGGGAGGAGCAGCACAGCTCTGATCTAAGGCTCACTGCACACCTAAAAACTGTGGTTAGGATCTGAAAGCAGCTGCGCTGTGTTATGATGTCTTCTTGGCACTTCACACACTCTTACTTCCTACACAGATGAAGCACAGGTCAATCGAGGTTAATCAAGACATAATGTCTAGATGAGCCATATGCTACAAATGTCCAAGCTCAGCATCTGTGTTTAACATATATTCAATCTTAAAAACCAAAGCCTGTCTGGCTGCTGGAAACATTAGAGACTTGGCTTAATCATCGTCATTTAACCGTTGGTATTTGTTTTTATGAGATTTAAAATGATAGTCCATTCAAAAGAAACACATCTGTTGTTTATGTTATCCCAGGCTGGCATGAGTTCAAGGCATTTGGCTGGGGATGGAGGTGGATGACTGGGCATGTGGTACCTGATTAGTCTGCTGCTCTCTGCAGCACCTGAGGCAAATGTACATACTGTCATAACTATAATTTAGCATGCAAAATGAGCAAGCGAGTTTAACTGGTTAAGTAAGAAGACCACAGGATTTTTGATTCACATACTGATAAACAGAGAGTTGATGAGAGTGAAAAAGACTGTTTATGTGGAACTTATGGATATTTAGCTGTTGTTCATATATCTGCTGTTTATCTACAGGAATTAAAGAAATGACTGGAGCTGCTGAAATGTCGAGAATGATTCTAGTTATATCTAGTAAATATCTGATTCTTATGTTTTGGACAATATTAATATAAATGCTTAAGATTTTTGTGATTGGTATAATGAAACAAAGTCACAAAGAAGGAGATATTTAGATCTACTTTAAACTTCTTTACACAAACATGTGTTCAGCTGTCACACTGTGCCGAATCATGAGCGGCAGCTAAGTTTTGTAAACAGTGAAGTCTGCTGGACAGACTATGCAATGATGATGCTGATTCTGCATGATTATGAGGCTCTGTCTCAAAACGATAACCTGAAAATACGTGTGTGTGTGTGTGTGTGTGTGTGTGTGTGTGTGTGTGTGTGTGTGTGTGTGTATATATATATATACATATATATATATTTATTATCAACATCCATTTGTTAACAGACCAGATGTTAAGCATGCCGTATGGTGTACTGGATGAGTCTTCGCACTGACCGAAGTTCAAATCTAAAGGGCTTACACATGCACAACAACTTTCACTGACACTCTGTCATACAAGTTCCTCTGACTGACTGACTGACTGGCGTTCACACACCTTCAAAGGCTTAGTGGTGTCCCCCCAGTGTTCACATCTGGGTCTGAACTCATCACTGTTTAGAGAAACGAATGGGTAGACCAATACGGTGCATGCTGTTACGCAGTGCACCTCTGTGATAATGTTAGAGACAACGGTTCAAAACACTCAAGCACTGTATGCTCATATCCTTATCATGAATAATAATCGCACATAGATCATATTATACATTATAGAACAAGAATACAGAATAGTATAAGACTACTCCTTGACAGACAGCTGATGCAGTTACTGATATTTTCAAATAAATCAAATATAGTCTATATTTGATGTTTTAAAGAACATCACCTAGTGACAAAGGGGTGTGAGAACATTGCTTAAGATTATTATTATTATAAATAAACGCATCACTTTACTAGTTCTAAAGTGAAGTGATGTGATTTCCTGAACTTGCTCTCCTGTTCTTGTTGTTGTATTCATTTGTCTTTACCCACACAGTCATCAGAACCACGTTTAGCAAAAATCTCATTGTTCAGATACTTTTGAAAGCACCAGTAATCATCACGTCAATATCCTCACAATATCAACATCGGGCATTTGGTCAAAAACATTGCAGCATTTGACTTCGCGTGTGTGAGTGTAATGCTTGCATTGCTTCCACCGTGCTGACTTTTGTTACTATACTACCTTTTCCTTTTATTTCGTTGTTAATGATTAATAAAAACCATGGGGTGTCAATCATGAACTTGGCCTATGAGGAGCAAATGCCACAAAAAGTGTGAGAACACAGAAGCTGGTGTAGAGGTTCCCTGTAGCACTATGACAAAAATATATTGTATAGATTTAGCCCAACATCCAACATGTGTATTAGCGTGTGATTTATGCTTGAATAGATGTCATGTATGGTGAAGATACTGCACTTTCAAGTTCATGGGAGCAATGATCCAGTTGCCCTGGTGTGGGATTAATAAAGGAATCTTTAATCTTTAAAATAACAAACGTGATCAAAGGTCAAAGTCACGTCGAGTGTCTGGTTTAACGGTTAGCTGGGGACACAGTGTGTTTTCAGGTAAACAACTGACTGACGCTGGAGGCTACTCTGTGTGTGTGTTTGTGAATCCTGTAAACCCGACTGCAGTTTGTAGGTTCAAATAAAGCGTCAAATGTGCGGGAGTGAGTCTGTTGTGAAAAAAGTGAGTTTGGATGGATTTGAATGATGAAAATCTTATGTGAGCATAGTGAGGTAGGCCAATCGTTGATTATATTTGAAATCACTCACCCTCCCTCACTCTCAGCTTCCTCTGAGCTCCGACCTCCAGATCTGGCCCCAGCGAGGGTGCCAGGAGCCCTTTTCCTTCGTGTCGGTGTGGTCCTGGCTCGACGTGCTTCATCGTGTCCCCTCAGCTCTTCCCTAACATGGTCCTGCAGTGTCGGCAGAGCATTCTTCAGCGACTTCATCTCATCCTTCAGCTCGGACACGCACTTTATCAGGGCCTCAAGGCGCTCCAGCACCTCAGCCTGGCCCCTCGGCAGACCCGAACCATCCACCAACATGAGGCCATTCCCCTGATCATTAGTGCGGTTGAGGTAGAGCGCCGGACATGAGTCTCTTCGTCTCGACCTAAAGCCCTTGTAACAAACCACAGCCAAACTGATGCCAGCCACTCCGGCCAATGCTCCCAAAACCAGCACCTTGCTGTCTGCCTGGGCCATCCTGCAGGCCTGCAGAAGACAGACACAAAGACATAGCCAAAATGATTGCCTTCAAAAACACAAAAACCCCATCACAGTATCAATTTAAAACAATAAAACAATGACAAGCCGCTATTCTTATATTTGATGAACCAGGAGAAACAAGTATTTGGCATTCTTGATTAATAATTGAATTTTGATTCATAATAATTGAAACAACTCATTTATTACCAAAACTGTTGCTATTCAGTTCCACAACAAACAGATTTTGCAAGCGTGTTCATACTGGCCAAGTTTCTAATATTTATGATTTCTTATCTGGTGTTAATCCTTAACTCTGTGTCAACTGATAATCGCTTACAAGTTGAGTTTAACAATTGTGTTAAAATTAGGTACTACAGTGATGGGGTCATGGTTCCTAGGCGGCCACAGCTATTAACAAATGATAATCAGATGATACAAAGTAAAACATTTACACAGACTCAATTAATAATGAAACCTACATTAAGCTGCCAGCAAAACACATATTAACAAAGAACAGTCCAAATATCAGAAATGTCCACTCTCTGGTGGAGGGGAGCTGTGTACACTGGTGGGATCTTTCTGTTGCTCATTTCACCGTTTGCAAACACCGACTGACTGAGGTAAACACTGATCCTGAGTATGGTAACTAAACGTGAAGCACAAGGACACAGACAGCAGTGGGTTCTCTGAAAACAAAACATAATTCTCTTATCTATGTTTGGACATCACGCTTATGTGTGTGTGTGTGTGTGTGTGTGTGTGTGTGTCCTCTAAACGTGTGAAACGAGATCATCTTTACAGCAGGAGATCCTGGTAGGCGCCGGTCAGCCCTACCTACAGGTCAGACTCTATAACTCAACCTTTCACCCCTGACCCGCTTCTGGGTTTGAGTCACTGTTGCTTCAGGTAATAATACAACTGATTCATCAATAAAAGCGTGAGTGTCTGCGTGTAAACTGTCTGTTGTTTGTCTGCGGCACACAGTTCAGGCTCTACGTTAAGAATGGCTGGTTATCTACTAGCTTAGATAATTAGATTAACATACTAATCACTGAGCGAGCGTGTTAGCCAACAGTCAGGGTAGCAGCGGCTCTATTAAGCCTGGACACATCCAGACATTCAATACTCTCATGCATTTGCCATCTTTCATAATTTAATATTTTCATTATTAACAGCAGTTGTTCTAATTAGCTGTCAATGACAAAGTCCTGTTGTTAGCATGATGTAGCCAGTGGCTAAACGTTGCGCTAGCACTCCGAACAGAGTTACTCGTCAGAGTTAGACGGTTAAGACGTATTACAATGCTCACTTCCAGCAATTCACTATCTCGACAAGGCTTTACACAAATATATCCCCTCTGAACTCAGAAACTGACAGCAACAGACACCTTACTGCACAGGTAACGAGGGAGGCACTTCTATCGGCTTGACAGCTTGCTGGTGTAGCAGTAAAAACATACCGTGCAAGCTCACGCGCCGCATTGAATGGTTCCGCGCCTTGGATGCGTCAACCTCAACATGTGAATACTTACTCAGGCTACGTCTAAACCGTAAATTTCGTGCAAAATAATCCCCAGCAAAAAAATCAATTTGTCATTAAAAAAAAAAACAAAATCTTTGACTTCGGTTGATCTTCTTATGACCTCCAAACTTAGAAACTCATCGTTGCTGCCTCTCAGGTGCTTTTCATGTGGAGTTGCATGTTTTCACAAGGTGCCCTTCTCCCAAACTGAGGCCAGTCAAATGAAAAAAAGGTCTAAATTTCCATGAGGTGTGGTCTGTCTGCCAGTGTGTGTTAGATCATTGATAGATTTCTGACCCATCCACTGCTTTCCACCTGCTAGTGCCTCTTAAGAGCTGGGTTGTGGGTCTATAAGAACTAAAATAAAATAATATCTAATTACCTGAATAAAACTGCAATATCCCTTCTTCTGAATATAATCCTTTAAATCTCAGAATGTATGTATCTGTGTGCATGTAACAGAAATAGAAATGTCCTTCAGACTCTTGTGCAAATAACACAACTTTGTTGACAGCATTTATCAGTCTTATTGTCACAACAAGTGCGTTAATGATCACTGCGCAAAGTTCAATGCAACAGCTACAGCAGTATAAGGAGTGTGTAGGAATAGCTGCCTTTACCAGCCATTATGAGTTACTTTACAAGTGTATTGTCAGATTAATGAAAATCACTGTAACATGATCTTGCATACAAATAATTAAAATGATGTTGTGGTGATTATAATCATTAATTTTATAATAAGAGGCCCAACAAACACCTACCTTGGGACTCCTCTCACAAGCGTGTTCCTGCAGTGACCTTGTACAGAATGTGTACCAGGATTTAAAAAGTTACTAAATACTTCATTATTCACTGGTATTAAAGGCTGCAATAACAAAATTTCCCTCAGGGGATTAATAAAGTACTTCTATTCTATTCTATTCTAAATACACATCAACCTTGGACCCGTGGTTCTTACTGGGTTTTATTCAAGTGTTACACATAGCATCTGGCATGAGCAGTGTGCAAAAAGTCAACTTGTGATTTAGTTCATGTATTCCATATTATATTTCTGTATAATCCAATTTAAGATGCAATACATCTTTTTTTTTTTTACCAATATTATTAATTAAGTTACTTTTACAATATTTTGTTGTCAAACGCTTGTGTTTTTTTCCCAATTTATCTTGCTCTTCTGCACATAGAGACAGGTTCACGGACATTTGGGGAAATGTCTGCCAAAAAAAGAAAAACAAACAATAACAATGACCTTGTTGACCTCAAGAGTTAGTTCATTACATAAATGGTCTCTTTCTGGGATGACTATGTTTATTTGATGTGGCAGAGGGACGTGTACTCTCTCAGGCAGTATTTCATTCATCCTATAGAGAACTAGAAAGCCATGCTTTCTTGGAAACAGAGGTAACAGGGAGTTTCCTTGCATAATATGATATAAAGATCGCTACGTGCAGTTTCTTCCCTGCTCTCTGAACACAGTATTGTTCCTCAGCCCACAGCCTGCATTCTGCCTGCACAGGGAACAAAAAGCCCACCTGAAACCCGGAGGCATGGCGGTGCAAAAAAAAAAAAGCTTGGCCAGCGGTTGTGGGTTGGCCCCGCAGACGTAGATATGGCGATAAGGGATGGCGCATCCAGCTGTGGCCTTGCTCCCATCGGATCAAAACCAGCAGATAAGCTGATATTGTCAACACTGTTGTTTCATCCACCCACCACACATCAGCCCAAGCTCTGATACCACAGGGGGAGAAATAAAAGCAGCCACAGATTTGCCTTTGTGCACACAAATAAGCCCATTACAGCTGTCAAACAATATATGGGAAAAGAGTCAGGGTGAAATAAGGCATCACTATCAGGACTCTACTGACAGACCACAGAGTGTGAAGCCCAATTGTTCCCTGTCAGTACTACAGGAGTCTTTTCTACCTGTGTGCATGAGATGCAGTGGGAGGACAACTAGCTTCTTAAAGACTCATTTGTCCATGAAGATGCAAGTGTTGTGTAACAGAAGATACAATATCATTCGTCCAACACAGAGGCCTACACTTGCTTTGCTGACAGCCTATCTCAGCTGCAGGCACTCAGCGTGCCTATCCTTGGGAGACTCAACTTGTTACAGACTAGAGAGTCACCAGGGCAAAGAAAGTCAGAACAAAAGCCAACATAAACTTGTATGAGGTCTTTTACAACTAGAGTTATTACTGAGCTATGATGGACTGGGAATCTGGGAAAAACATGTTATAATTTAAATAACAGCCCAAACACTTTACATCAGCGGTTTCATCTGATTCTCAACAAACACCCTAACGTTTCCCCATTGTGGCCTTGTTTCTAACAGTAGCATGTCTACTGAGAAACAACCTACTGGCATGAGGTGAATTACTGTCAGGGAACGTAATATCTCAAGATCATTTGGAAAAGTTATGATGTGATCCAAAAGCTGGATTCAGACGTAAGGATTGACAGAGTTGCTAGTTGCTATAAGCTAATGGTTGAATTGTAGCTGTTAAACTGGGATAAGATGTCGAAGTAGATGGAAAACAAAAGCAAAATGCCATTTCACATATATTTGAACATGTGGATTGCTAAACATGTGTTGTAGCAACCAAGCTAGCTTTGAGTTTGTTGTCATAGACTGTCTATCTGGTGCTGCTGACATTTTCACATAGTAGTCGCCCTGCACAGTAGTCGTCAAGGGGTGGAGCTGCCAAATTGAGATCTCGCAGAAGCCCAGTCAAGAGCACACATGAGTTATCAGTCACAGTGCAACACACCCTCTAATAATATTGAATAACCCATTAAATTTATGAATAGAAAATAAAAGTTGAACCTGCATTAATGTGTTACGAAGTATTTAAAATGATGAAAATGAAATGAAATGAAAAACTTTGGAACAATCTTTGGAAAAATTGTATTTGTACTTTGAATCTCCTAACATGAAAGGGGCGGGGTTGATGACCTGCGCGTCAGCCGGCCTCCACGGGCAATCAACATGACTCAAGATGGCACGTTTGAGGAAGTGTCATGTCATCCATCTTTATTTACAATTATCGCCCGTCGTAAGTTGACACCTCTAGCGTCTGGCGCCTGTGTATCCTCAAGGTGATCTTTTCCCAGTAATCTAAACATGTCATTACTAAATCTAGACAAGACTGGACAATGCAATGTTTGGGTACCATTGGCTTGAAACTGATGCATCTGTTTTGCGATAGAACAAATACTTGGTTGTGTGATTTCACACCTCACTGCTCTGTTAGTGTATGGGTTTCCAGTTTCATTGTGAATAAAGATGATAACTGTCTGGTTTGAATACTGGATCATATATGTCAGTGAATGCCAGGGCAGCAGAAAAGTCATGACTGAGGAGACTGTTGTGTTTGAGCTCCACCTTCCACTGTGATTTGTGTATTCCTCTTAGAAGCTGTAGAGCTGACTTTCAAGCTCTGCATCGATGATTCACTGCCTCGTCCCTTTAAAATGGTAATGAATGAGTTAAAATGGTTTGTTTATGGTATGTATGAGATGAATGCTATCTAACCACAAAGGAGAAAGATAATCTATTGAAAAACAAGGCTCACAGATATGCTCCTCTTCTAGAAACCAGTTCCCCTGAAAATCTGGGTCTGTCGCTGGGATGGCAGCTAAGCTAAGCTCCTGAAACTAACTTGATCTCAACTTTTGATCCCAGGCTAGTTTTTCAACCATGGATGGAGCTCAGCTTATGTTAATATCTGGCCTCTTGATTACAACACTGTGGCTCCCGCATGTTTTCTGTCATGCCAGCTTTGCCAGCCATAAGTTCATTGTTTTTTTTCATCATTTGCCTCAATTAATAAACAATAGCAATAAAAAACAAAAAAATGACATAAACAAAACGAACAAATTGTTTCCATCCTGTATGTTTATGTTGTGAGCAATCTGGTTTCCTTATCACAGCCAAATTAATCTGATTCGTGGGCCCTTTTCACATCAGATAGCATACTGACCTAGCAGGAAGAGCACATTAATCAACACTGATGACACAGACAACAGGCCAGTTTCAGCACTTACTGAAAACAGAATGTAATTTCTGTTCAATGTTACTTCACACTTCCCCTGTGGTCATGTGCTGACCGTCAGCTGGGAACCACAGGTCTACCATTAGGCTGAGACTGAATGTATATTAAAATAAGTGTTATACCCCTGTCCTGTTCAATATTTAAATGACTTATGCTGAGAGTTCAACATATACTGGACATTTCCATGAGAGGATGTCTGTTTAAAATCTTTCGTGTCAGTTGGTGTTCAGCACTTCTGCATCTCAACTCTTCCTTATTTACTTGGATCCCCATAGCTTACAGAAAAGCCATAAACAATCATCACACAGTGGCAATAAAACAACAAAAAGCTAAATTAAAGGCCAAAAACTGGAAAATAACTGAAAGTAAAACCTTTCCCATATTGCCCCCACCCCCGAGGAACAAGGTGTATCTTTACAAATAACATCAGTTATATGTATCATCTATATCTATATATATCTGTTTCACCCCAATCTGAATGAGCCTGATGCTGCTGCTTTGAGCTGCACTTTAAAGGACTGTCATAAAATCCTTCTAGTGGAGACAATCTGCCATTGCACTCTTTCACATTCACATTAGCTCTCTCAGTGCACCAGCTCAGGTATCACCAGAGTTGGTGTGTTACCAGTGTTCATTCATTGGTAGTTCACGTCGTCTTGAGACACGTCAAGCTCTGTGTCGTCCTTCCACGTGCAAATATTGTCGTTATAGGAGAAAGAGGTCAAAAACAAAAGGTGGATTGTGAGAATACAGCTGATTAGCATGTAGACAATGTGCCCTCTCTGTAAAACACACACACAGAAACTCATCCACCTCACCTACCTCATTAAAATCCTGTTTCCCCTGTCTGACAGTCACAGCACCATGGTGTGTCAGAGAAACCAACGGTCGTGTATATCCTGAAACAAGAATGGCTACAATAGCAACATAATCATTCCTTTACTTATTCATGTAATATTTACATTTATTTATTTTTTTCTTTTCAAGCTGAAACAAATTTAATTGCACGGATGATGAGCTGTTACATTGTTTAGCACTGGACACTGATGTAATGTGATGTGATGTTTGTGCTGCTTGTTCTCTAGCAAGGTCATGGCTGAACTCAAGTTAAAACTTACAAGAACAGTAATGCAATTTAACAATATATTTTCTGGGACAAGCTTTATTAAAACACTTGCTGTATCAGTGCTTAACACTGTCTGTAAAATTGCCTTCCTTTAATACAGTTACATTACTGACAGTATCAGTCACATGGGTGCTTGTGCAACACCAGTTAGGCCTCATTATGTTTGTCAGAATTAGTTCCACTATAAATAATGTTTGACAGCATTAACAGGTCACATATATCTGGAAACTGCATTGTCCAGATATATGTGAACACATTATATGTACTGTGTATGTGCAAATGCATAATCCACATGTTCTTCTTCAAGTTTCTGCTGATGAATTTCTGTTCCTGCGAATTCCCTGACATGGACCTTCAGCTTAACATTTGCAGTTCCAAATATTAGAATTATTAACATTTCATGAATAGAATAACACAACTCAAAACATTTCTACAATTATCAGCATTAACTTTAGAATTCATGCATGCTTGCGCACTTTTACACAATGAGATGGACAGAGTGCCTATTGCACATATAAGATAAGCAATGCTAAATCAAACTTTTGTATATGTGGAAGAGTGCATGTGCGTGAGTGCACTAAAGTGAAATAGTGGGCGTACTGGTAAAACTTAAAAGTGATGAATGCTGGGAAAATCTCAAGCGGGCAGATTGCCTCCTCCCTGACGTCTGACGTCGTGGTCTAATGATTTCTTCCTTCCTCTCTGTCCTCCTCTGCTGTGACTCTGGGACACAATCAGTCATGCCATCAGACAGTGTACATTCCTCCCAGGACAGATACGCATCACATCACACATCACAAACAAATTTGGCAGAGCATTTTTTGAGAGAACCTTGTCTCTCACATTAAAAATAAAAGGTTTATTTCCTCTCAAAGCTGTGCTATTTGGTAAAGACAGAGAAACATTCAAAAGTAACAACACATTCCCTAGCTTGGACTTTGGTCAGCCCTCCCTGTCCTATCCCCCTACTAAGTAAACACACAAGGTTAAAACATTTACGTCTGCTATGAGATCAACTTTATTAACTTGACCAAAAACTGTCAGTATATGAAACACTCTTAAATGTAATTCAAAACAAAGTGGATAATGCAACCTTGCTCATTAAAATAGACATTACTATAGTACAAGCCATTCATCACTGAGTGAAGAAATACACTTTTTGGTCATGGGTCAGAGTATGGCCAGCAGGTGGCGCCTAAAGAACTAGAATTAAGATCCTGCTGAGGGCAGGAGGTGCGGGAGAGGAGCACAGGTAGGTCTTCTGACAGGACACATTACAAGCAGAGGTGTTGCTCATTGTCATCCTCAGCACATTCTGTAGGTTACAGAAATACAAATGAGTTTCATCACTGGTCTGCAAAGACACAACAGCTCCTTGTGGTTTAGGCTGGAATAAGCCAAAGATCAAGATAATCTGCTCTTAAACACAGCCTGGGCTTTATGTCGACAGCTCCGGGCACATTACCCAGTCTGAATCTGTGTACGTGAAGGTGCGGAAAGCCTGAGTCATGTCTCTCCAGGTAGTTACCTTATGTCTGCTTCGCTCAGGTAGACCTGAACATGATAATTAGATATTACCAAATACCAAAAAAAAGACTCCACGCGTTCTATAAACACCAGTTTATGCTCAGTCTTTGTGAAATCCGTTCATTTAAACAAGTGGCGCTGATACATTTATCACTGACATAACAAACATAACAAAAACACAACTTAAAATAGACAGCATAATATTAGCACAAATCAGAAGGTGTAAATATGTATGGCAATTCAGCATTTACAGTAAAACAGTCTCAGGTGCCAATAAAACAAGCTAAAACATGCCACTGGCTCTGTGAGGCTGGGAAAGGTACTCTGGTCTTTTTAGTCTAAATGTTGACATCATTAATCCAACATTAGCTACAGTGACACTGCTAACCTGCTGATGTATAGCAGGTAGTAAAAGTATTAAAACTACAGTTTAAAAATTCTGTCTCACAAGTGAAATTCCTACATTCATTGTCAGGTTGTTTACTTTGCTATTTAACAATGCATTATATTCTATATGCTCAATAATCTGCAAAGTAACTTAAGTATATAGTAAATGTATAGGAGTACAAAGTGCAACATTGCCCTCTGAGTAGATGTACAACAGTAAAGTAACATAAAATGTAATTACCTTATTAAAGTTTAAGTAAACTTTCTATCCAGACTGCATTTTAGCTTTGTGTGTTAGCATGCTAATGTTTGTAATTAACACTAATTTGCTGATCTGAGGTCAATGGAAATGTCATTAGTTTTGTAATCATTAGATATTTTTTAAAAAAATGTTGCCATCGTTATAGTGCTGCAGGAAAAGTCAGAGGATTTCCAGAGAAATTAGAAGTAATTGTTTGTGAACTCTGAATGTCTGTCTAAGGTTTTATGGCAATCCATTCAATATCAGCTGAGATATTTCAGTCAGCCGCTAACATGGTTGATTAAAGTCTAAAAGTCTGTTTTGGTGCCGTTGCTGCTGTTGCACCGTCTAACAAAGACACATGAAATCAAATACAGCAAGACAGAAAGGAGTAATTCAGTGTCTGTAACAGCCTCAGGAGACACTGCTGTCGAACATCCATCAGCTTCAAAGAGCAACTGAATTACTCTGTTCTTTCTTCATTTTCTTTTGATCAATGTTTAATGATTTCGCAAAGGCGAAGTGGTGAGTGTACCGCATATAAAAGTGAATTCAGAGGAGAGATACACCCAAGAGTGTGTATGGCCATCCATGGCTTCTCTTGATCGCCATAAGATGCCACAGCATTCATAGCTATTAATGCAGCTGATAAACGTAAAGTATGCCCCCACCCTGATGGGGGGCCGTTTATACGGTGAATTACTGTTGAACTGGCTGCATGAAGTGCTGACAAGGCCCCTTCACAGCAGACAAAGGTAAATGTGATCACTAGGCAAACTGCAGAGGGCTCATGGCGCCAAGTTACAGAAAGTTCAGTAGGAGGTTGAGAAGATGGTTTATTGTCTGTGACACAAAGAGCAGCTCCAGCATCCAGCACAGGCTTGTATTGTCTGAGGCCAGTGAGGCCTTGCAGGGAAAATGAGGGAATCTTTGTGTTATTTCTGAAACGTGAGATTGTAAAAGTTGCGAGAAGAACACATGTAGGGTTTTTTTTTTTTTCATTTTGATTATGACTCCAGAAATTGCAGAACATATCTTGAAGAGAGTAAATCCATTCATCACTCCATGGAACATCTCAGGCGAGTATCAGACTGATTCCTCTTTACAATATACATCAGGGAACCATTGCACACTGGCGGCGGGGATGCTAGAATACTTGTGCTTTAATCAGCTATTGTGTGATGCTTTATAACATAGGATACAAAAGGCATGAGAGCAAAGGCAGTTTTTTTTTTGGTTTTTTTTTTTTACCTTTTTCTAGCCTGAGATTGTGCCTTTGATTGAAACACCATAGAGCATATGGTACATGAAACTGACTTTGAAAGGTACCATGTCCTTGCCTACCTGTGTTTATTCAAGTATACACTAGAAATCCCATAGCCTGAAACAATAAATAAAGTGTTCCACCAACCCCAGCAAGAAAATAAATTCTGTGGTGCTGCCTGTGAATGAGAGCTGAGTTTGATGTTTGACTTTTGATGATTTGGCCCCACTGGCTTCAGGTAGAATTGCACATCACATGACATTTTTTCCCCCAAACCATAATCAGTCTTAAAGAGATAAAACAACAATATTAATAATCAATCAATATAAATTGGTGATGTGATGATCAGAATTTAGACTCATACAGTCAAGTATATTATCTAAAAAGTCTTGAGTGGTGACGTCTTTATACCATTTGTGTTTGAAGGGCTAAATGCAGAAGCCTGGGAATGCCTAAAACATTCATTTGAATAAACAGGGAGCACAACTGGAATCAGTTTTGATAAATCATTAATGATAAGTGATTGATAATAACTGATTAATGATAATTGATCTAATTGATCTCTCTGTGGGCAAACAAGTGAACACAGTGAACGTGCCACACAGCAGAATTCCAGTTATGTCGTCGGCTTGAATGGTCGGCATCTTCGATGTGGGGGGACTTTAAATACGAACCTTACATAATGTAGCTTTAACTTGGGCGGTGCTTCCTTAAAAGATTACTCTGGATTATTACAATTTGGGTCTTATTTGCGTAGGTTTGGCCTTCATTCCTTTCGGTTATAATAACATTCCTCGCCTGGCCGATTGTTGACATGTGAGAATGAGGCGACATTGCCAAAAAGAAATCGAAGAGTGCAAGAAACATGAAGAGCATAAACAAACCATCAGGTCAGCCAAACTAGGACAAAGTGAGATTATCATCTAGACTGTCCACAGTCACAGTTTAATGACTGACCTCTGACCTGCTGTGCTTACCATGGGGGTGTATGTAGTGTTGCTATGCACTGAGGGGTTACTATCAACATGTAAAGTCTGCTCATATTTGATTTTATACATGGTGCTGGTTAGATATAGTAAACAAATACTTGATTATTGATTTGTTTACAGCCTGATCGTCTGACCGCTCATGTTTCGAGCCACGTAAGACTTTGCTTTATCACTATCACCTTCCTCCGCGACACTCACTTTGGTGAGTGTAGTGTTATCATAACTGACAGCTAAAGCTGCAAGAAGAAGACCCAACTTATAATGAGCTAGATTTACCCTTTAAACACGAGTGGTGTTGGTTCTACAGCCAGCACATTGTAAACTGTAGCCGGATATCTTTGTACTGGTCATGCCACAGTCACAATAAATCAGCTCAGAAACCATATGATGGCAAGACATAATAAAAAAACAAGACAAACAGTAAACAATGCAGCTCCTCCCCATCCTCGCCTGAAGCTTCAATTTCTCATGTTTTTCTCTCTCGGGCTTTATTTGTGTGGTTGCTGAGTGAAAGCCACCACAGTGGCAGAGAGGCCCAGAATAGCCGAGGGTGGGGAAGGCCAGCGGGACTTGCATGTGGGCTGCTGAGCTGCGCGCTCTGTAGTGTCTCTGAACCATCCGCTGGCCTGTGGAATGGAGGCTGCTTCCTCATGCATGCCAGTGGTCAGAGCCGGGCCTACACACCCTCAACTATTTCTGTCCTCTTCTCTCGCTCTTTTTCATTTTCTCGCTCTCTTTCTCTCTCTCTCTCTCTTTCTCACATACAGCTGCTGAGCAGTGGGAGCGCACAGGAAGAAGAAACGTGGAAGGGAAGTTGAGTTTGGGCAAGAAAATTGCTGAATTCGTTAATTTTCATTCAGATACATATAACTCTTATTCTAATCCTCTGTCTCCATTATTCTTATTCCATAATTTGTAATGGGCTGAATAACTTTTAGTTAATTGTAGCTGACTTATTTATTCCACATACATCTTATTTTTGGCCTGGTTGCTGTAATATAATACTGGTGACACGAGAATATTTATCTATTTTCTTTCCTGTGTCGTAAACTGCAACGGGGAAGGAAATGTTTCAGTGTATACGGAAGAAATAAGATATGCAATGAGTTAAATGCATGATTCTATTTCTGGATATTTGGGGGGGGGGGGGAAAGCAAGCAGTACTGGAAAAAGGATAAACACTCCCCCCGGTGCGGTTAATCACAGCGTCAGTCATCAGAGTGAAATGCACTTTTAACGATAACACCGACATTCCTTGGGCGTTACTGTTGCTGATCACACAATTATGTGTGGCTGATTGAGTCTAATTCAATGACTAATGAATGTTTAGCTAGCCCGAGGCATGGCAGTATAATCTGAAAGAAATGTGAAATATGCCTTTTGTTTGGTATCTGAACGTGTCTGCAAACTGCACCGCTGGGAAATATAAATTCAAAAAACAATGTAATGACCGGCTGCCGGGGAATTCTCCAGCCGTACAGAGAGGGGTATTGTTTTAGGGAGGACTTAGGTTAACATTTGTTACTCTCCAGCTTTCTTTGCTGACTTGAATTGTGCAGCGTTCAGCAACACAAAGGACCATATGAGTGAAATATTGCCTGTATTGTCCTGATGCATTCCAGGCACCTGGTGAAGCACAAACACACAGACACATTGAAGAAGAATGCGTCCACTGAACACTGTATAAAACTTAAACCGCTGCTATGTCTACCACTCAGAGGCTCTGACTCCTTCTGTCTCTCCCACACTCACACTTACTGTACGTTAGTGGTCTGGAAACGTGCCAGCCAGGCCTACTGTATTTCTCTACTGTGCATTACATACGTGACATACTGACAGGCCCCCTCTTTATGGTTTAGTGACCTAAATTGCCCACACTGTCAAACCCAACACATTTCAGCCTAGAGATGTAAAGAAATCCCCTCACTATCCATCCCCCTATAGTGCACCCTAGTCTTGTCCTCACATCTCAGCTCAGACGCTGTCTGTATCAGCGTCTGACGGCTCTGATTGACGGCTGGCCTTGGCTCCAGAGAGTAAGAGATAAGCAGGCCCAGATGGGGCAGGTCGGATGTGTCTACCCATATGATTTAGGCCTGACTCTGGGACAACGGAGGGGACCAGCGCCGGGCTTGGGCCCCCACCCCCACCCCATGCCAAATACGCACCACATGGGAGAGGTGTAGATCACCGTTTGATCCGCCCTGTGGGGGAATCGGGATATCCAGACAGGGCTGGTGTGTTCCTCTGGCCTCAGCCTCTGTATGACCGCAGGCAGAGAGGTGGGGATGGTTTACTGCGCAGTAAATTGTGATAGATGAAATTTATGGCCGCTCATTATGCCACGGAAAAAAGCTGATGATCTTGGACTTCAGTCTCATCATTTTACCATTCTGCGCTCCTTCTGTGACCCCGCAAACTGGTTAGGTTCCATTGCCTTGCAGTAAACCAGAGCAGGTTGAAAAATGGCCGCTAACCGTGGCGCAGAAGATGAGTGATGGTCCAGTGATAGTGGCCGATGTTATCGTGCAAGAGTAAGTGTTTCTGTCTGACCTGGACAAATGGAGGTTTAGTCATGTGATAATTTTATGGTAAATGATGATGGATAACAAGTCAGCATCAGATCGGCAGACAGAAGACAAGTCTGGAGATGAATTTGATCCTTATCAGATCCCCTCATCATCTACCAGCTTCTTAAGGAGTTATACCTTTACGCATCTGCTTTTACAAAAACATAACACGCCAGGTGCTTGTGCATTTCAAGCGCTACATCATTCAACTTTTTTCTTCCTGAATGATTACTGCACACATTTTTTTTGAGCCAAACTGTAGGCATCTATCATTTTAATACAATCTTAATGGCTCAGTTATACAAGGAAACATTCAGCCTTGACTGATGTCAAAGGAGTTCATGCCTAACGTGCTGCATGCTACCACCATAGTTTACAGTGATTTATGCATTCTTTCAGGGCTTGAGTTGCTTACGGGGGGAGACAACACAGTCAAACAGAGCATCTCGCCATAGTTGAAGTCAAGCAGAGGGGAAATTGATACTGGCTAGCAGAGCTTTGAGCTAAATGCTAATGTCAGTATTCTAACATACTCACAATGGCAATGCTCTCCTGCTTATTCTGCTTAGCAGGTATAATGCTTAAGAAACTGATCATTTTAGTTTACTGTAGTCTGACTAATTTGCTTTTTGATTATATTTTAGCACGATATTACTTGCACAGTTGATGGGTTGCAGGTCATAGAGATATTGGATGTGTGTGGGGTTAGATAAAAAAGTAAAGAAACAGATCTTACCATTCGTAAGAGGTACATACACGTTAAATTGTGGTTGGCAGCATTTTGCTGAATGTAACTGATAGAATCTTTTGGTCAGCACAAGACTGACAACATTTGCAAATACAAAAGCCTGAAGCTAAATGACAGCAACATAAGAAATCTGATTTCATTGCTGGCAGGGCTGTCTTGATCTCCCAGGTATCTCCCAGGACTTTGATTATTTAAACCTTTAATCCAGACTGTTGAATGCTCACAGGCAACATGAGATCATAACCTCAACTGAATGATTCCGAAACTACCAATTTGTTGACTGAAAAGATCTTTGAAAGATGAATTTGCCATGTAATCATCAGCTCGGCTTCAAATCAAGGTCCTCTTTGATGGTGCTGACACCACACGTGATTTGTGTCCAAGCTATCAAATGCCCTTCTTTTCACATGATCAGCTCTTTTGTGGCCTCTCTGTGCCTCTGCCTTTTGCACACGCTCAGTTTCACCGCACACGCTTGGTGTCTCAATACTTCTGAGCACGCTCGCTGGCTCTGAATACAATAAAGCCTGAGGTATCCCTGGTATTTGTCTAGCCCCCGCAGCAGCTCCCTACGCCTTTGACACATACTAGAGTTTCTGAGGAGCAGGCCATTATTACAGGCCTCCACACAATCCTTTCAGAGGTAATTTCTATGTTTAAGTTGAGAAATGTAGAGTGCGATGCTGTGTGTGGCATGTATAGACATTATGTAAGGCGGAGGGTCAGTCTGTGAAGCTGAACAGAGGCGGGGGGAATGTCAGGCTTGGTGGACATTTAATTCGACAGAGTAACCGAAGAGGTGTCAGGTTAAAATACCTGCAGTGCTCTTTCCCTCTGTCGACAGGTTTGGGCAGGTCACCTCCGTTGTACCAAAGTCAGCTTTTAAACCACGCTGTCAGCTTCTCAGTCAGGGCGGACAGCAGTTGAGAAGTTGCTTTACGTAACTGTGTTCTGGGAAAGAAAGCATGCTAGAAATATGCAAATTGTGTTTTTGTTGTCAGGTCCAGGCCATCAGCCTACAGAATTACTTTACCAGCTACTCTTTAAATGAAGACTGTTTCAGATTTTTGCCTTTTCTCCGTCTCTCACAGCTTCACCTTTCAGCATCTCTGTCACAGTGTGAAGGTGCACGTGTACTGTGAGATTACTGTCAGCGCTGCTGTGGGGAATTAGCAGCAGCACTGCTCAAAGGTTGTAGAATCCACTTTTATGTGTTTCAATCTTTTGCAAATTTCCATATTAAGAAAGCTGCACTAATTTATATTTTTATAGCAACAGTGGATCAAATGACTATATGTAAAATGAAAGGGAGTGCCCGTAGCCACAAAGCCAGAGAGAATTACCCATCGAGCTCCATGCAGCATTTTGCCACCTCTTTAGCTCACTGTTATAGTTTTACAACCCGCAACTCTTTTATTTCACTCTCAACACTCTCATTGCCTTTATTTCCTGTTGTAGCAGGCTGTTACTTTTAGTTAAAGAAGCATGACACTTAGATCTGCATTCATCAGGGAGCCAGAAAGGTTGCTCCAAATTATGGTAATATTGCTCTTCTAGAAATAGACAGTTGTACTTAAATCAGGTCAAAAATTAAATATCCCTTTCTGATAAGAATCTGATAATAAACTTTAGGAACTTAACTATAAGTAGTTTTAATTATGCTAGACTATTGGATATGAAGTAAACTGATATTCTACCTTTGAACTGGATGTAGAAACATGGAGCAGGGATCCATAAATCTGTCTGATGATGGTTAAAAAGTTAAAGTTGCCCCATTTTCAAAAAAAATCTAAATGTCAAACTGAAGAAAACATATTAGTAAAAGTTGGATGCACTTGAGTTAGATGTCCTTTTGTTACAGAACGTTTATACGTATGTGGTCATGATGCACATTGTCAACTATAACAATCGTCCAATTTAATTTAATTTCAAAAGACGGAGATTAATTGGATCCATTTAGTGGAGATTGGAGTTGCACGCTGAGTTACATTTTGTTTAGAAGAATGAAAGTCTCAAATTAAAACTGTTAAGATAAAAGGTACAGCAGATGGTGTCTGGGTATCTTTAGAAACTCTGGCTCAAACCTTCCCGTGCCTCTCTGCCTTTCCGTGCTCAAGCCTGGTTTGGAACCAATCATATGCTTTACTGTGGGATGGGTGCCATACATAGAGCTGCCACTACAATGAGCAACAATGCCGGAGAAATCCTCAAGAATGCGTTCCTTATTTCAAATTACACAATTAAGCAATTTTATAAGAAACATGAATGCAATCGACCTAATCAAAGTGTTTCTAAGTCGACATCTGGAAACCTCCAACGCCTCTAATGAACTGAGCTTTTGCAGATAATCTCACCAGATGTTACACAGCACATTGCTGTTGCTGGAAATAAAACCACACATGCTTCTATCTATAGCTGGTGAAAAGTAGCCAACACACCCTCGCATTGATAATGTACAGTGGTGCTAAGCACTCCCAGAGATCACGAATACTCATTATTACAGCTGACATTATCAGCCCAGATAACTGAAATCAAAGGCATAACTTTCTGTCAGTGATTTAGGAATATTCTCCTGTTTGCAGTAACAACAAAGTGTGACTTTTTTTAATAGACGCAACAAATTTTAAAGTGTCAGCTGCAAACAGAAACTGTTTTCTTTAGCTCTGGTATGTTATTTACTGACCAAACAGATAAGGCTTTCATAAACCAAAACTGGAGCGACACATGTAATCCCAGAGGACATCCAGGCAGGCATGAAGAAAAACAGGAAGTAATCATTTGATCAGATTGGAGGTAACCCGACAAAGATGGGTTTCAGTTGAGGTCATTCCCCTCCCAACATTGTCATGCAACAACCATGTAATATACTCCAGGTTCAAAAATAGAACTGAGCGGCTATTTACTCTGTTGAATGTTGAGTATTTTTCTTCTAAATCATGGGACCTGAAAGATATGGAGTTGAAAACTTTACAGTCTGGGTTGTTGTGCAATAATTGCCTCCAAACATTAGTTTATCTCTGTATGTGAAAAGCATTATATGTACCAGTGCTGTGTACATTCTCCAAATTCCAACATGGTGGAGCATGTTCTCCAAGCCTGAAACACATTTCTAATGAGGAACAGACTCTGCCATGGGCTGTAGAATAAATCAAAGCCCTGCTAAGGACACTGTATGTACAGTACATCATGTCCCTGTAGCTATCTGAAGAGCTCCTCCAGCACAGTGCGAGACATCCATGACAGCCAATGATGTGAACACAGCTCAGGTTCAGGCCTCTTGCTGGCCTTAGCTTCACTCAAGCTGGTAGCCTACTCTGCTTATGCCTCATGGTATGGGCAAGGGCAGCTTGCCAGTTCTGATGGACATAATAATGCTTTGGTTGTAGATGGAGCAGGGTGTAGGCTGGTAGAAATGGATGACCTTAAGTTGATTGCTAGAGAGTTGCCTGTGGCAAAGCTACTGGAATTCCAGTGGACTCACTCTTTACCAAGTGATGTATCACTTGCTCTCTTTCCAAGGATGTGAGCCAGACATCAACACACCAGCGTGGATGTGGTCAGATACTCTACTGTAGAGGAGAGATTGTCTCTTCAAGGTTATGGAAAAATCCCCCTCAGATACTCTTACACTATCATCAGTCTGAGACGTTTAATGCATTCCAGGAGTTGTTTGGTGATGAGGTGTAACATTAAGTTACATTTACTTGTTGTACATTTTCCCTTAAAGTTGATCCTGTTTCCATCTCCCAGAGAACATGCTCCAATTTGCTGCAATCAGTTGTGGTTTATACATGCACGTCACATCGGTGTGGAGAGGCAATAACATTAATGAGTGAGTGTTGGCAAGGTTTTCCCATTAACAAAATTAAAAAGTCATGCCCCCTATTCTAAATGTGGCATGACTATGGCTGTACCACACTTTGGTCTTTTGAGTGTGTCAGATGTAAAGTGGTACGCTATATGCCCTGTTTAGGATGATTTATCCTAGTCCAACTGTTTAAAGCAGTGTTGATATTCTGGCTTTAAAACATGCTGTGAACACAAAACTGACCTTTGAAAGAGTAAATGTGCAGCACACTGTTACCTAATTGCACGAGGCGCAACATTAACATCAATCTGGCAGTTTGGAGTCATGTTTCCTGTCACTTGATGAAGATAAGTCTAATATTAATGTTACTGTTAGCTCTGCTTTGGCCTCCACCAGCCCCTGGGGAATATATCTGGCTCTTTACCTACTCAAGATATCTGTTTACCAGCAAGTCGCTAACTTTTTAAGTTCACCATTTGGCAACTATTGTACAGAGGTTTCACAGAGCTTGATTGTAAAAAACAAAACAAAAAAAGAATTGCTGTTCATGAGAGGGGCGAGAATAAATAAAA
Source organism: Datnioides undecimradiatus (assembly GCA_008933995.1). Lineage (NCBI taxonomy): Eukaryota > Metazoa > Chordata > Actinopteri > Lobotiformes > Datnioididae > Datnioides > Datnioides undecimradiatus. The sequence goes on along the minus strand of WARS01000059.1, from coordinate 4,761,088 downwards.
CTTTAAATTTGTGCGCCATAAAAACCAAAACAATGAGCTAAAAGACACTAAAAAAGTTTTGCAGAGCTGAGATTGACAGCAATACTCCTCGGATCATCAGTCACAATGTGCAACCCCATTCATGTTGCACATAGCCATTTGACTCATTTATACAAAAATTTTAGTGCACCTTTGAAATCTAATTATCAAGACAAAGAAGATCTTCCAAACCTCACAGTGACCTTATGTTGAGTTACAGAGTGTGTATAACATTAAATTATATTATTAGAGTACTTTGATCCTTTAGAAGTTTAAATCTCATGAAAACGTGTGAAAATGTCTTATATTTTGGTCGCACAACAAAAAGAGTTCTGTATCTGAGCTTTGTAAATCTTGACCTCTCACTGTCCTTGCTCTTGAACTCCACCTTTCACCTCACACCAAGTTTGTTCAGTTGCTAAAATAGGCACAAAAGCCGAGGTGCTACCTCTGGTGTGTGTGGTCTGCTGTAATTCAGGATGGTGCATCGCCTGTGCACGCACGCAGAAAAAACATTTTGGGATACGGCCACAGAGCAAGACAGTGTTTAGACTACCCACAATCCCCTCCTCCCCTCCGCTCGGCTGCACATCTCCTGCACTCAGAGCACTGGCCAGTGCCCTCAGGATCGGTTCCCTCCCTGCGTGCTGCCTGTGGGGCTGGGAACATTGTGAAATGTTTACTGTCAAGATGAAAATAAATGTGCACAAATGAAGACCTGCAGTGAAATAGTGCAACCCTGAAAGCAAGCTTCGATAAGAACGTGGATGGAGCGGTTACAGACGAGGCTGTCAGCATGTGGCGTCATGCCTCTGACTACTAACAATGTATGCTGAACATTTTGTTCATTGCTATGTTTTGAAAAATGTTAGATGCTGATGGAGGAACGTTGTTATTATTATATCTGTATTATTTTAAAGCTCCTTTTAGAATAAGTTACTCTAAACTTTGATATCGCTCCGTGTCCACACAATATTTCTCCCTTGGTCACATGATAGATGGATTACAGTACATTAAGACAGGGCAAACCTCCATCACACTGTCATCGGTTTCAAATAACTGCAGTTAAACACATTCAGTAGAGGCAGCAACCTTTTAAAAGACAATCTCTAGTAGAGGTTTGTGACAGTGTTTCATATTCCTCACCTCACACGCTTCGCCTACCTCAGACAGCAAAGTGATAATGATGCAGCTTACTCCATAATGGGTGTGAACACATGCATCGCAGCAGTCGGAGGAGGAGGAAGGGTGGAGCCGGCTGATGTGTCAACTGAGAGAGGTGATAACATGAGATTAGAGCTAAATCTGTGAGACCGAAGAAAGTCGACAACACTCACTGCTCTCACTGTTACAGCTCACGGGTTACAACAGGCAACAAAGTGGTAAATATGTCCTGTGTATGCTTTTTTGGATCCTGTTTTGCCCAGTTGATTTACTTTAGCAGACAAGGACAGGCTTGTTTACCTGACCTGAGATCGGCACGTGGGGCGTCCGTTGGAGAAAAGTAACCTCAGTGGAACAGTTTAGACAGGACATCTCAGACTGTGGAGGAAGCTCGCTGGAGAAAGCGCTCCTTGTGTAAACGACGAGGACGCGGGCCAAAGCCGACCAAATTCGTCAGGCGAGCAAATTAGACTTGAACTGGAAGAAAAAATGAGCGTAATTCCTCCCATAACACAACCCAAAACACAACATGTGATGAAAAAAAAGAAGAAGCTAAAAACAAAAATAAGATGACAAGCAAATTCCTGGCAAACAGAGCACACCATGGAGTTTAAGTGCATGCTGCTGTCCTGAGCTTGGTGAAGGAACAGCTGAGAACAGCTGAGGGAAAAACAACAACAAACAAATGTAATCAAGTTTACGTCAGTTGCGTCTCGTGGCTTTATAAAGGTCAGAATATCATCTGTTACACCTTTATAAATTAGCAATAATGCTGACATAGTGACGTTTTACAATCTCGCCTGATCTGCTCTGATGAAGCCAACAGGAAAAATGAGTTGGACAGCTACAGGATACAACAACAGCTTGTTGAGAGCAGATAATTACACTCAAACTGTGTTTTTGTAACCGAGCTTGTAACTGCAGCAGGGTCATAATTCACACTGGAAATGTTTTGAGTTTGGTGTCGATGTGATCATGGTTTATTGCTGTAAAGGGCTCATTCAAAGACAGCCACTTTGCTCCATTTTGAATGCGCAAGCGGCGGCAGAGGTCAACACCTCGGGTAAAAGCTCAATAAGCTCGAGCCTTCAGTGCCGTTGGTGTGTAGTTATATTTGAATTAAACTAAGTTTTTGCTCCAGTTCAGGACTAATTCCCTTGATCTGCTCTAGTCCGACATGAAGGGCTCTCCCACTACAAAATCCTGTAGGTTTGGATTTGTAAAAAGCTGCACGTCAGTGTATTTTAAATTCAGATAAAACCATTTTGAACAGCTTGGCAACACATATATTAATAACTCAGCTATAAAGTTAACAATTTAGCAACTGATATTTCTGTTTCTGTTAACACTTCAGTAAGATTAATATGATGGCTGTCATGTGATGCTCCGTGCAGTCCGTATGTTGAAAGTACAGCCTTCAGCTGATCAACTGTTGCTTACTTGTGCATTGTCGCTTTATATTAGAATAGAATAGAATAGAATAGAATAGAATAGAATAGTACTTTATTAATTATTATTATTGCTTTGCATGGATATGGACAGCTACAGAATAATGAGTGATATTGTTACATTAGTAAGGATTTCGTCGCCGTCTGCACTTTTATGTCGTACTGTCCATTGTTTGTATATCTGAACTTGTTCTTTGAAGCCTTTTGTAACAGCAGACCTCTTGACATGCAGTAAGTAAAGCACAGAGGAAAATATGTAATGATTAATAGCTGGAGTCCACTGAGCTGTTTCAGGAATCAGGTATTGTGCATGCTGGCTCACTGTCACACTGTCGTGACTTTACAGAGGTGTTGTTAGTGTTGTTAGAAACATCTGTGCTTCTCCTACCACAAGTGAAAATGCCTGCTGTGGGAAAGGCTCGTTCAAGTCTGGCCTAAAGATTGCAGTTGAAAATCACCCAGCTGACTAATACTTGCACAAGATATGTTGATAAATATGCATTTTCCTTGTAAATAAACAAATGAAATGACTTATTTGCTATTTATGAAGTTATAATTTACAGCTTTGACTTCCCTGACTGAATTTCCCATCCATCCACTGTTGAGCAATTGATCTTTTGGGGAGGGGATTACACAGAGTTTCCTTTTCGAGCAGTAGCTCTGGAGTTTCCAAGGTTTAACGGTCTTCCTAAATGAGAAGACAGTGTTGTGTGTTCTGCTTACAGATCATGTGCCGGCCACATGGACGCCGCGATGACATCAACCCCGAGGCGACACGACAACACCACGCTAAAAGGGCTCCATTCACAACCGCTGTTTAACTGGTGCTAAATAACGCCTGTGCAAGTTAAATAGAGGGTGTCTCAGCAACGTAAGCTATCCGAAAACACACACAACCCCGCATTCATTTCAGCGTAAGACTCTGCAAAGCATTATACATGGATACTTATTACTGAGGTGCATCCATCACATGAAATATAGCAGTGGGGAGAAAGCGGATTAAGGGGAATGAGCTATGCAGGCCAGATTTAGCAGGAAGGAGAAGTGACAATGTTTGCAGAGGGATGTGCTGCCTCGTATACTGGACAAGGCTGGATTATTGTTAAGGTACTGCTGCGGCTTGTGAGGACATGCACTCACCCCTTTTCTTAACAGCACACACACACACACACACACACACACACACAATGATTGAAATGCAAGCACCCCTCCCCCCACACCTTCCTGCCCTTTTGTAATGCACTATACAAGCAGGAGCACACACCTCTCCTCTGCTTTTGCCTCTTTGGGGGGAAACTACACAGCAAAGTGTGACATCATCTCTGAGCTGCACCGGTTACCAAGGTGATAGGATGGGGGTTTTTTTTCTCGGCACAAGAATAGAACCAAAAAAAAAAAAAAAACGGCGAGGTTTGCCATGTCCTTGATTGAGGGCATCAGGTTAGAACCTTTACTCACACCGTCTCATGTCTCTGTCTTTCAATGTCAATCAGTCTGGAGAAATAACGACTCTACTCTAGTTTTGCAGCAGCTCTCCCAATGTGCCGTCCGTCAGCCTGTTTGTAAATGTCCCCTGCATGTGCTGCAGTGCTGCAGCAATTAGTCTGTTCATAAAGCGTCATCCCTGCTGCAGCTCCCAAAAACTAAAGCACTACGATCAAAGTGAATAGAACTGGATACGATATGAGGGGATTTTGCAGAGGCATGTAGTGAAAGGTTGGGTGTGCATGTGTGATAGGCAGATAAGGATAGAGAGGAGAGGCTTAAAGGAGAGACAGGAAGAGTCCAGTCAAGTGTCTGCCGGCTGCTGGCTGCATTTACAGAACAGCTCTTATCAGATTTGGGGAGTCGCACAGTCAGACAGGGTGAGGCAGAAAAGCAGATGAGGGTGAACACACACTCATGTGTTCGTATCATGGACTATTTTAGCGAGGAGAGACAGCCAGACATCCCATGAGGCATGTTCCTTCCTCCACACAGCACTTTTTTTTTTTTTTCGAGCTTGTGATCACTCGTCACCGCAGCTCCACCAAGGCGCAGGAAGCAAGGAGGATCCTCAAACACCACAGAGCTGCTTAAAAAATCCGAGCTCTGGATAGGAGAGAGGACAGACATGCACAGGTGCTGCTAGAGAGCAAGAGAAGGGAGCACAGAGAGAGAGAGAGAGAGAGAGAGAGACAGACAGCGAGAGGAAGGGGGGGGAGTAAGGGGAGGTGTAGGAGGAGACTTGACTTGCTTCAGAAGGGAATAGGAGCCGGAGTGCAATTCCAAAACAGCTGTCCGGCAGACGTCCCAGTCGACAGAAGCGCAGCCCTGAGGCAGAGACAGGAGGCAGGGGCAGTGTCAACATGCCACAGGAGCAGCACAGCAGCCACTGAACACACGCATACAGAGACCCACACACACATCAACCAGGGGCTGCAGCATTCAGGAGAGCACCAGCGTTACCTGGGAGCGTTCAAGATCTCTGCGTCGGATTATCTGAGGTGAGTAAGAGCGGGAGCGCGTTTTATTCCACGCTCTGCTGGTACGGTCATCCGAATCGGTCGACAGGATAATGTCGCTGCAGTTAACCTGCTGTTTGGGAATGTCTGCAGCCCAGTGGCATATTGCTTAGTGACAGTGAAACGTGCGATAGCCTGCATGGTAAGTTAAGCTTGTACAGCAACATTTGTCCAGCAGACGCTCTCATACATGTAACACAAGAGCTGAACTGTTAAAAGCAACATGATCTCCTCGGAGCTTTCCAAGAGAGACATTTTTAGTGTGGCTACACACTTAAGGCATGTTCCTGTGAAATGCAGAGCTGGCTCTGCCTTTATCTCTCCAGGGAAGCAGATTTGGAGGCGGTTTTTACCGGCACACTGGGAGGAAAGGTCTTTCTCTGTTTTGCCAGTTTATGTTGACATTCCCTTCATGTTTCATACGCTTTGATTCGGTTTTCCCTGCTCATCTCTGCCAAGGATAACTCTGGCAAGTGCCGGCCATGCTTGCGGGTGGCACAAGAGGAGCGAGAACGAAAGACAGAACAAATACTCCACCCTGCTATTCACCCTGGTCCCAGCACCGCCACTAGGCCCCCGAAAGTTAAGCCTTTGCCTATAATTGAGGTTTTTTTTATGTAACAAACAGCTCAGTCTATTCTTTAAGGCTACCATTACCCTCTGTGGTATGTGCATTTGCTTTTTATAACAACCCCAAAGAGAGGGTCTTTCTGCTATTCAAAGGCGTGACAGAAGTCAAGGCCATGGTTAGATGTTAGAATGTTAGGTCGTAGTGGATTTGGAAACTTCAGATTTCCACTTTGAAGACACGATTGGGAGGAATATAAGTTTTTCTCCTGCATGCTCATGATGTTAGACTGATCACAGCTACTACACAAGTGCTGAATAGCATGCTAATTTTCAGCAGCACTGATGTGAAATGTCAGCACAGTAATCCCATCACGGGAGGAATATTTACGGGCCGTGTCTATTTTAAAGAATGGGGAAGTCATTTACAGGTCATATTTTGTAGCAGCTGCTCCCTCTGTATGTCCTTCATCACCGGATTTGGAGCAGTTTGGCGAACAGCGAACTGTAGAGCATCATTAAACTGAAGCATTTGTTTAGGCTACAGTAGAGTTACACTTCCTCTAAGAATACACTGACCCAGATACATCACACGTGACTTTTAGGTGTCCAGAAATACCCAGACAAATCACGAGCCGTTAGTTTAATTACCAGATGCCAACCCCACATTTATCTGCCTCCACACTCAAACTTTCATCACTTCGCTCCCTCTGCTGCCCCCTCACTAATAACTAACCCTCCAAGCACGGACTGATGAGGCAAAGCTCCATTTTTAAAGAGGCTGGAGTGGCTCCAGATCACTTCATGCCCAGACAGATAGCCTTCGCTGACCCAATGACACAGTGGCTTTCTCCTGCAGCCTCCATTATGACTGGATGGCTGCTCAGACAAGAGATCTTAAAAGGAGGGTGCCATCAGATCCTCACTTCCCCGGAGGTGTAAATGAAACCAGCGACTACATTCTGTGGTGGTGGCGCCGTCGGGATCGCACCAGTCAACACGTGCCACGCCGCCTCTTTTTGGACCAGTTCCAAAAGGAGGGTGCAAATCTGGCCTTGGCTTTTGAGATATACCAGAATCCACCTGCTCAACTATTAACAACCTGCAGAGACACAAATGGATTGATTGGGTGATCAGGCCATAAGGGTCCATCCTGGGATATCCTCAGCTCTTATAATTGATTCATTTCCTTTTGGGCCAACACAAGCTTAATTAACATTGCTATGGCTCTTGAGATTCTCTACATATACATATATCTCCAATCAATACTAATTTCCCCAAGTTCTCATCGCATTAACCCTGAAACTGGTTATGCAGCAGACCAACACGAGGATATTGTTTTCCTCGTACTTTTCTGCTGGCCTCTGGAATTCCAGTCATGTTTGTCATATAAGCCAAACTGAGCCACCAGCAGGACGGCTGACGTGAAGGTCAGACCTCCAGGCTTTCACCATACCAGCTGACTTCTCACGGGCCACAAGTGTTGACCTTGGGTAGGATGCACAGCAGATGTCCGCCTGTGAGAGTTGCAGGAGTTAGGCTGCTCCTCTGCGGGAGGATTTCCTATAAGTTCTGTCCATACTATTGATCTCAACCAACATTAACATCCATTATAATGCATGGGCTGTGCGTTTTTCTTGTGCCACTGGAGAGCAGAAGGTCCACGCAGACAGGCAGATATTATAATTTCATCAGAAAAGACCAATAATCAATAGGTTGATTTGATAGTGAAGTGTTTCAGGCAGTAGTGCAGCAGTGACCTCCTATTCTTAGGAATGGTGTTGCAAAAGTTGACACAGATATAGATATGTGCACTATGCGAGCCCACAGGAAGCAGCTTTTGGCGTGGTGGTGCATTTGTTTCACTTCCCATCCAAGCCCAATTTCCCACTGCAGTGAGCATCAGCTGTCAAGGTCAGAGAGGATGAAGAAGGAGCAGCAGCGAAAAGGGAGAGACACTACAGAAAGAAATAAAAAAACAAGTGGGAGGAACAAAAAATAAAAGCTTGAGCGAAACAAGTGAGGGATTTTTCTGTAACCCCCCCCACACACACACACACACACTTCTCCCTCCCTTCATTAAACACTGCAGCACTCCTCTTCGCCCCCACCCCGTCCCTTTCTCTGCCTCGCTATTAGCAAACAAACACGCTCTCCTTCGCACACATGCCGTGCATTCAAAACTGCTATCACTCACTCACGAGCGCAGTCAGGCACCTCGCGCATACACTCACACTCACACCAGCACTCGAATACACAAGGACCCTTGGAGAATGGTGTTGCCAAATTCTCATATTCACACATGTTCTGCATCCCTCAGTGTCTGTCATGGCTATATATAGGCCCATAGAGCTTGCCGGGTGACAGGTTTATTTGTGTTGTAATGGCTTCCCCTAAAGTGAGAAGATTTCACCTTATACATCACATCGTATTCAGTTTGTTGAAGCTGTGGCTTGTTAGGGAGATACCGGTCCTTTGTCAAACAGGTTGGAAACACAAGAATCCACGTTGGAAATGGATTTCAGCGCACTGCTGTTTGGATTCAAATCTATAGCAAGTGTCTGTCTCTGTGGCTCCACGCTAATGTGCCTGCTGAATAAACATAGCCTACTTAAAGTGTTTCTGATAAGGCCGATGCAGTGCGTCTCTATGGGGTCGGTTGCAGCAGGAATGTGGATGTTTTCTCAGTGAACCCTTTTGGTGGGGGGGTGGTGATGGCGGTAGTGGAGGGGTGGACTTGACCGCCCAGGCACTTTTTGTGCAGCGGTGCGCTCTGTCAGACGGTCACTGCTGACAGACCTCTCAAAAGTAAATATGTCTATAAATGGGCAAGCTCTCTCCTCACTGGTGCGCTCTCCCACCCCCCCATCACACACACACACACACACACACACACACACACACGTATACACAATGTCAACTCCCTTTCTAGCCGAGTGTTTTTCCCTTTCTACTTGGTTGCTATGTCATTTCAAACGGTCAAAGCGATTCTCCCCTCTTCTTACTGAGCTCATCCTACACTAAGCTGGCTGCCAACGTGGTGACATTCTCAGTTGGTTTTGGAATGGAAAAGCTCTGAGAGGGCAGCATGCAATCAGGCACCTTTTATCAAATCCAATAACTCTTTAATAACGTTTACCCATTCTGATGCATTGTGCAACCTAGCTGGTATCTCAGCCCTTTATTAAACTTGGAGCCGACCTTTTGCCCATCAAATCAAGTCACGATCTGCATCACCTTCTTTCTTAAGATCCACTTGCTCTGTAATCCCTCACTCTATCTCTCTCACAGAATCCCCCTAAACCCCTCTCCTCCCCTCCTTCTGCCCTCTGGTCCATCTCTTTCAGTCTCTGTGCGTGTCTGAGCAGTAGCTTGTTCCCAAAACAGGCTGCCCTGCTCTGATCCTACTAAAGTCCCGCTTTGCTGCTCCTCTCCCAATCTGCGGTCCAGCTGTTCCACATTAGCACATCCAGCGTTGTGGAGGCCAATGGAGGCTCATGTGTGGAAATGTGAATAGAGCAACAGAAAGCCTCCTCTGCTCTGGCTTCTAACCTCGCCAGATGCAAGATGAGGATGAGGATATTTTTTTCTTGCAGGATGCAGAAGCCATTTGCGATTGCGAAGATTTATTTTTCTTTTTGTGTCAGTAACTGCACTCATCAAAATAACCTTCAGCCAATTTGTCACTGCTGAGTTCACATTTTAAAAGAAATGCTGACATATTCTCTGTTTGTCTCTGATTTCAGAAAAGTGGCCATTTGACCTCTCTACATCGCCAGACATCACCAGTCCTTCTTTGAATCCAATTTCCTGATCGATGCCGCAATTGCTGAAATTATTTTTGGAGTCCTGCATGACCGATGCGTTACTGAGAATGTAACTCGAGCTTCTCCCCTGGGGAACTGTAACGTCCAGAACTCACAGAGCATTTCCGACTTTTCTATCCTGTATACATCTGAGATCTCTTCTGCAGTTACAGCCATGCCAGCAAAAGCACCCATATACCTGAAACCCACCAATAATAAGAAGGGAAAGAAATGTCGCCTTAGAGATATTTTGTCTCCAGACATGATCAGTCCACCGCTTGGGGACTTTCGCCACACCATCCACATTGGCAAGGGTGGGGAGAGAGATACCTTCGGGGACATGTCTTTCCTCCAGGGAAAATTTGAACTCTTACCCGGAAAGGGAGATGTCCATCCTCAGTATGGTATCCAAAGTGAGTTTCTGAGAGCTAACAGCACTGGTGATGCTTCCTTCGCTGACACCCCCTCGCCAGTGCTCAAAAACGCCATCTCCCTCCCAACTATTGGTGGTTGCCAGGCACTTACCCTTCCCCTGATCTCTTCCACTGTCTTCTCAATGCCACCTGAGCCACTGGAGGACATCATTGGGCCCACAGCTCCCATGAAGGCTGACAGCACAGAGGAAGTAGAGATCCTGCAGATGGATGCTCTGTTGCGGTCCATGGACGTCTTCAGCAGTGAGCCTTCCTCTCCCTCTGGAGATATCCAATCGAAGCCTGACGTCCTCCTGGATCTGCTGGAGAACACAGACAAATCCACCTCTGCAGCAGTTGCCAAAGCTAACAAAATCAACAAGAGTGAAGCCAGGTTTGACAAGCCATCATCTTATTATATCAATGGTCATAGCAACAGCATCTTCAAAGCTAATGGAAGCCTGAACAGCAACACAAGCAGCGACAGCTTTGAAAGCTTCAGCGGTCAGGGGGACTTCCAGAGCAAGATGTGCAATGGCAACAGGAGTCTCAATGGCAATAGCAACTGCAATGGTTATGGACACTTTAACAATGACATTACCATGGGCTTCAAGCAGGAGCTCTCAAAGTGCAATGGAGAGTGGGTGGACAGGGACAGTGGGGTGGAGGAGGGCCGCATCTGTGATTTTGAGTTTGAGTTTTCCAAGGAGAAGAGCTCGTCACAGGATTCCCTCACCCAGATCACAGGGTCATTTCTCTCCCTTGAACTCGATCTGGGCCCATCCATCCTGGACGATGTGCTCAACATAATGGATAAACCCGCAGCGAAGAGCAGGCCTTAAGCTGCACTGAGGCCCCTGGAGGAGAAAGGGAATTACTAAACTATAGCCATGAGGAAAGAAAGACTCAAAAAGCAATCAAAATGGTGTCTGGATATATCATTGAGATGAAAATGAGCAACAATAGACAGAGCTGCTTATGTTTTTATTGTCAAAACATATAACTATTCTTGCTTCTATGGAGTGTTGATTCTTCTTCTTCTTCTTCTTCTTCTTCCTTTGTTTGCCATGCCATCCGCATGTTTAAAATGCATGTACTATTGAGTTACAGCTAAAACACAGCCATCGTGCCTTTGACTGTAAAAATGCTACATGATAGACTTGTGTTCTTACGATGACTTCCATCATATATACGTGATGACTTTGAGGTCCTTTGATTTTTTACACACAGCCTCGACAATATTGCATTTTGTGACCTTAAGTGTGTTTTACAAGGCATTATTTTGTTTGTCACATAATCCATTTGCCACATGACTATTTCAAACAGCAGAACACTATGCATATTTGTGTTTTCAAGATTTTAACACAAATAAATTCATTTTGTCCAATCCTGGCTAATTATTTGCAAGTAACGTTTGCATATGCAAGAAATAAGAGTTATTTGTTAAAAGTCAGACTAATGTTGGAAAACATGAATGAAGATGTAGCACAAAAGAAGAAGAAGAGGGCAAAGTAAGAAAGAAAGAAAGAGCCACACATTAGCAGAAAGACGGATAGAATGGATTTATTTTCTCGCCTCTGACATTCCTTACATTCTGCCTCCCTGCCCTGCAGTGGGAGCACCGGTGGGCCTTCATCTGCCCAACAAGGCGCCTGCTCCATTTGTTTGCGTGTGGATGGGACAGGCAGAGGAGGGGTCTTTGAAATTCCCTGCATTCCAGCCACAGAGCACAAGTGTCCAGGACCAGACATAAATCAGCTGTTTTGAGTGTGGAGGGAGGGCTTCGGTCTTAGAGCCATGCTATCGTCGGTCAGAACGTATAGAGAAATGTGGTTATAAAACAGGCTCTTCCAACCCGCAGGCAAACTTTGCCCAGTGCATAATGATAAATGGGCCCTTTCCCTGTGTCTGCTTACAATAAAGATATGTTGACCCAGCAGTGTTGAAACAACAGCCTGAAAGCGGGATACATCGCCGATACATGCAGCCTCTTGAAATCAACAACCCCTCAGCAGTGGCCTCTTCACCCTGATCTTCTGCCCCCATGGGTCGTCCACTGTAGACACATGAGGGGAAAGTCAAAATAAGAATTTATGTCAGGCATCCCCCCCAAACACCCATGTGCCGTTTAGAGAAAACAGGATCAACCCCCTCACATCCAGAGTCAAATGTACTTGTGTTAGCAAGCTAATTTCACATGCAAATAATTATCTATGTTTGATTCAACTTCTGTCATTGAGCAGGCCGATGCGGCAAACCTCTCTGCAACCCTCAAAGGCCTCAGAATGTCCGTAAACAACCGCGACTAGGCCAGCCGAGGCATCCGAAACTGCCGTGAAACCAGATGTTAGAGGAGACGTGAACATTTCCCCATGCAATGAAACCCATGTCATGGCAGATGCCCCAACCATTGGAAAATCCCAGCATTAGAGCCGAAGAGTTTGGAAATGCTGAGCTGAAGCATATAACCCTGAATACGAGTAATGAAAACCTTTGCTGTCTGCATAATTACTATGCTTATACCTGCAATGGTACATCATTGACTTGATGACAGCCTTCATTTTGACAGGCATGGACCCCAAGCAAACCCCCTTTGGTTTACAGTAGAAGAATTTGTGACCACAGCTCTGTAAGCAAGTTGTGTAACATATTAGAAGTATTTCTGTAGAGATTCCAACACCCTCGGACACCAAATACCAGGAAATACCAATGTTTTATGAAATCCAATACAAATACTTGACATATGTTACACCCGGAACATTGCCTCCATGTTCCTTGACTACATGAAATGCAGAATGAGAAGCGAGCAGTCGGCTTCGTGCCCTCATTTAATTGAGGTATGTCTTATGTAAGACAAATGTTTCTATTATTTCAAAGCACAGACAAGAAAACACTTCATTTAAATTGCACAACTTGAACTGTGTGTTAGCTACCAGCAGACACAGGGTGTCCTGTCTTGTTTCTGGCTTAAGTCTCCTCTGGGAGCCTGAGGGCAGAGGAGAAAATACCAGAGTTGCAAGGTAGAAATAGTCTTCGTGGACTGTTTCTCATTACTGTAGGGCCAAGGTGGAAGTTTGGCCTGAAGAGACCTTGACTCCAACTGCCTCTGATATTCCATGCACAACACAATCAGGCAACTCATTGTGACACCCACAGACTCACAAGCTGAACAATATTCCACTTGTTTTACTGGCAGCTCACCACTTGTCTTAGCTTGGTTTCATGTTTTTCTGTGTGTTGCTTTTGTTCACATAGTTTTTGTGCAGCCAAAGTGGTGTCACTGAAAACAGGGGCGGGACTTCCAAAATGGTGATGTTAGCCGAGGGAGGGAGGTGACACGGGTGTTGCCACTACCTGCTGCCTTGTAATTTCCCCAACCAGTTGCTTTCTTGACAAAAACAGAAAAACGGCCTAATTGCTAAATTCTGTCTCTTTGACTTTGATGCCATGGTTTTGGAGAACAGTGCAAAACATGAGCAAAAATAGAAGATTCACAACTTTTTAAGCATGTTAACTTATTTTATTTTTATTCTCAGTAACCAGAAATTTTCCATTTTAGGCATCTTGTAAGGCTAATTCCATAATAAAGTATAAGAAATCAATACAAAAAGACTCTTAGATTACAAGAAATGATTTGAGAACATTTCATGAACATTCCTCCAGCAGATCAGTAATCCGGGGGATCCAGCTCCACAGTTTCCTCAGCGAAGGTGAAGCTGTCAGTTCACAGATGAATAAGCTTTGGCCCAGAGGCCACCAGTGCCAAAGAAAGCACAGCTCAGACCCAGCAAAATTTTCCACCCAACCTCCACAACGGAGCTGCATAATGTGCACACTGTCTTTCACACAGAGGTGTTGGTGAAGGAGCCCCTCGTAGCCGGACTTGAGCTGTGTCAGGCGGATGAGAGGGGAAACTTTAATAAGATGTTTCCCGGCTCACTGGCCCTAGATGGAGACAGCAGAGACGTGAGCTGCAGGATAAAGCTCCTCTTGTCTTCACCTGCTGTAAATGTCCTAGAGCAGAAAATGAGCCCAAACACAGATACAGTAATTTCCATCCAGCCTGCAGACTGGGCAGGAGGAAATGTCTGAATTATGAGAGCAGCTTTTCTTAGAAATATTATTGTTAAATATTATTTTGCTTGCTGGGGAGATATCATTCATCGTTGATACATACTGTACATGATCCAAATTTGAATGCCATGACTATGATAATTGGGGCCTCAGTCATAGAAGTTTCTTGGGAACATTTACTTTGGGATGCTGAGCATGGAGCTTGGAATCAAGTGTTCAGCAGATCTGCTGATTTAGCAGCGCAGGGCTGCAGCTCCCTTTCAAAAGACAACAACGGGGGCGAGCAGAGAGAACTTATCCTCAGGGGGGAATAAAATGAGCCTGAGTAGGGGTTGATGCACTGCAGATACCACCGTCCTCACATGCAGTTTGGCCTGGCAGGCGCTGGATACCTCAGGTTCTCTGCACTGTTGACTGTTGTTTGGCTGACAGTAACCATAGCGAGTTGAGTTTGGATCTTCAGCACGTGAGGGCTGAGCTGAAAGGAGGGCAGAGACGAGAGTTAAACAGAGCAGTGTCACCTCAGAGGCACCAGAATACCTCTGTGACAAACCCCAGGCCCAGCTAATCGCAGTGTCACGCTATGTAGAGCAAAACAAGAGCTACTGTACGCTTAATCGTAGACTTCATTTATCTCTAATGTGAATCATAATTTGCGGGTTATTTGCGCTGGGCAGCTCCCAGCACAATACCTGGTCTTGTGTGAACTGCACTGTACTGCACTATTCAGAAAGTGTTCATGTACTTGTAACTACAGTTCCAGCTAACTGTAATTTTATGTAATATTAATACTAATTATTTTTAATTTGTAGGCTTTATGAATGGGTATAATTTGGCATTAAGTATCCGACAAGGAAGGCTTTGTCCTCAGTACTTCACTTGTCATTTTGTATGATTTATGATGTGCATCAAAGTTAAAACATAACTATAATCAGTGCTCTCTTACTTAGTCTGTATGACCATCATGAGCTAACTTACCTAGTTTATTTGCCAGCAAACAACATATTGCTGTTTACATGACGTTATATAGTAACAGTTCTCTGCCCGTGTCATTGTGATATTAGGTTCTAACTTTTAACATGATCTGGTTTCTTGGCCACAGCAGCGACTGAGCACAATATCACTTTAAATTTAAAAGTATGAATTTTCCCATTTCCACATCTGTACCTTTATGTCCTTCTCTGTTGAGTCATTCAAACCAGTCCACTGATTGTGACGGTCAGATATACAGTATTACTGTATTATGTTCAGCCTGCACTCAATCACATTCCCTGTCCCTCTGTCAGCTCTATGATAAATACTGCAATTGTGTTCTAACACACTGGGTGTAGCATAAAGTCTGTGCTTTCCATTTTAATCGGCTTAACTTACAGCAACACCCACACCTCAAACAAGTTGTGAATTATTCATATTTATTCAGATTTATTCCAGCCTGGGAAGAATGGGACAGTGACTGCGCCCAGCAGGATGGGACAGTAATGCATGCCCTCTGTATCTGAGCTCTCCTTCTAAGGAATGAAACCAAAGGCCGTGATCATGTGAGTCTTTCTAAGATCACCCTTGTCTATATTTTGTGTCCTTTCAAATGGCGTGCCCCCAACCCAGGGCAGCAACTACCCATTCGGGTGCTCTACTTTGGCCGGCAACCTATATTCACCCACAGGAGGTATTTATACATTTGCTCTTTGCTGCATTTCCTCTGGACAACCCTCTGAGAATTCCTTCAATGCCATGCAGAGGGAAGGGCGTGGAAGTGGAATGGGTTAAGGGGGTATCTCCCCATATAGATGAGGGTGACATCACTTACCTTCTTTTCCTCTCGCAGGTCAACAACATCTCTGTCACCCTAATGATGTGACTGCACTCAGTCCAATAATGAGGCCAGGTCACTGAGTTGCCTTTGGAGAGGTGTTTATTGGTGGATACACGCAACTCCTAAGAATAGATTAGACTGTTTATAAGATTTAAACCATCAAAAACATATTCAACATGACATGTTTGTCATTTTGTGTCATTTTATCACAGTGTATAGTGTTAATATTATACATATTCACTGTCTGTCAGTCTTTAAATCTATATATTTCATATTTTTTCATACAGCAACAGCAACTTTTTGAAAAAAATCACTCTCAACTGAGCAACTTTTAAAATGGCAACGCACGGTGGACAGGCAGTGGCAGGTTTGTATTACTTTGGTAAACAGACCTTGGTCATGCATCCCATGACAGTTACGAACATGCCCACAGCCAGAAGACATTCACTCCAAAGACAGCATGCAGCGTGTAGAGTGGCCGTCGATGTCCCCAGCAGGAAAAGGCAGCTTTGTGTTTATTAGACGCAAATGATCAGAAAATGTTGCATGAATTCACACATACTTGAAACAGGCTTTACTGTTAGCTTAATATTTATTTTAGGAATAAATATATTTTTACCTTATTTTTGTAACACAGATGATTTTATTCAGAAACGACAGCATTAGAAATTGTGATACTTCAGAGCTCCACCTGAACTTCTCAAATGAGGCTTTGAACAGAGTTGGTTTCCAGTCCCTATGCTAAGCTAAGCTAACCGACGGCCTACTGTAGCATCATATCTGGTGCACAGACAAGTGGGATGAATCCTTTAATTCATCTAAACAAACTGCTGAACTTTTGCTTTAAAAGTTACATCCCTCAGCTGCTTCACTGACAACCTGAGGACCATTATTTAGTGGTTTTAACTCTCAGTGGGCCTTTGTAAAGCTTACAACATTCAAAACGGGAATCTTCCCTCATTGCCAGAAAGCTACCTTGGCTCTAGAAAGTTTATCCTGCTGTTTATTTTCAGTGGAATTGCCTGTGGTCTCTTGATAACATGCTGAATTCCAGACTGTCTTATATCTACAAGCAGGATGACTCAGAACCAAACTGTCCAAGACCGTCCAACAGCGCCTGCCATTTACTCATATTTCATTTCATTGTTTGTTAAGGATATGATGTGAGTTCTACCTGTATGGAAGAGTAGCAAGAGTGTATGAAAGTGCCCAGAGTTCAGGGCAGAGGACTACACGCATTCCTGCTGTTATGGCCTCCAGCTTTCAGGATTCTGCCTTTTAAGGTAAGACCCCACTCTGTTTCTGCTTATCCCCATGCAAGCTTGATCCCCCTGTCTCCCGGGGGCTCACTGGGTGCCCCAGAGTCTCCTTTTATAAGTTGTCACCAGCCAGTCATGCGATCACATCTGCAGGAAATTTCCAAGCAGGTTCCTTTCCTAGGACCGTAAAAAGAAACAGCAGCTGGCGGCCATTCATTTTACGCTTTGTTTGGAGGAGCTTTTACACTTTAGGTTTGCACAGTTAAATTACGGCCAGGCAGTAAAGCGGAACAACACACAGCGTGGAGGAAGAGATAGCGACTGAAGCACCCGATCTTCCAGACTTCCAATTTTAGAAAAGCAGAAGAGTTATGAATGAGTGTTGATGATATTCTCACAGTGCTGTGACCTCTGCCCTCTTCTCAAGAGCTGCATTGTGCTTCCACCTGAAACACGCGAAGCCATGTCTGCGAAATTCATCTCATTTCCATTTGACACCGTGGGGAGTAAAGCAATATAACAGCTTATACTTCAGCCTCGTTCACTGCATTGTCAATCATGTATGAAGACCGAGGAGCCCTGGCTCTCTTCATAACCCCCATCACCATTAAGTATGTCTTGGACAGACTCCCGGTATGCATCAGGATCAACATTAAATGACTACCAAGAGTTTTAACATTGAACAATACAATGGGAGTCAATGTTTGGATCACCAGGGATGACTCAATAACTCAGAGCAGAATGTCAGATCTTATTTGAATATTTCCCTGTTAAAATATACCTTTAAATCTCCTCCCCATCAGCCCGAGAGTCAGGTTATCAATTCTTCCCAAAGCTGACAGAAGAAAAACAGTAACTCCGTTGAGCCCCCTATCGGCAAACCGAATCACACACCGCATTTAACATTCACCTGCCCAGTTACCTCAGGTTTCCGCTGCTGCTGATGGCGTGACTTCCAAATAGTTGCACAACAACCTCATTAATCTCACACATCAACTTTTACGTAACTGACCTTTCCCAGGGATCACAGGTCACAGGGTCTTCTTCTTGAGCCAGGGGAAATACCAGCAATGGAGTCTCCCAGAGGCAAATTTCATTTTTTGGCTGTCAGTGAGCTTGAAGGACACGGTACTTTGGGAGGAATATCCTGAACCAAAGACAGATCACTGAGGTCAGAGTTAATGTCATCAACTGGAGGAGGTTACAGTCTGGGGAAAATCAAAATGCAAAGGTGGACAGAAAGGCACATGTGAGACACACATTTTATTGAGTTCATTAGCTAATTGTTTTAGAAGTCGAGCATCGATATGTATTCACGTGGCTTGAGAGGAGCTGTATGTGTCTGTGAACAGATTGCAGATCTGTTAGCTGCATCACACTCAGTGCCACTTCTCAATTAGCACCGGAGCCCACCTCATACACTGTGAGGATTCTAAAGTCTATTTGTGGGTTTATTCTATCACCTGGCAAGTAATCAAGTAATGTTTTGAAAGCCCTGGGAGCAGTGCAATCCTAAATGAACTCAACAAGCAAACAAAGTGGGAATATTTTTTTGGTGAATTCAAAATGACAGATTTATGTGTTTTTGTTTTCTCTGGGCTGCTCCCAACAGTTTGAAGTGGATGGGGCTCTTTAGGAAACGTGTCGGCCATGTACCAATTAGGGTTTAACAATAACTGAATGAAAACCTAATGACAGTGGCGAGGTTGATTCTTCACATTCGTTTAAATCTGATCAAACTACAGTACGGATAAAAGCGAGAGATACATGAGAAACTCTCCATTAATAAAACATAAGAAGAATTTATTTTCCATCATTTAACTCTGACTGTCGCTTCTTCACTCTTAGACATTCACTCTTAGAGATAAATGTTTTAAGTGGCTTTTTGAAATGCTATTATGAATGTAATGGTATCTGAGCTGCCCAGTAGTTTTAAATGTACCTCCACCAGATCGTTTGCAGTTGGAGTCTGTGTTACATGTGCACATCCTTTGGTCTATGACTGTTTCCTGATAATCTCTGCTGTCACCACGTGTCACATTAAAGCAGAAATGCCCCCTCAGAAAGCAGTCCTTTGATAACAGACACAGATGTTTCAGACAATTAAACAAAATTAGAACTAAACTGTTGTGAGACCCCCGCTGATTCAGAGCGGCTTCAAGCTACACTGATGGCGCAACATGAACATAAATGAGTCGACTAGCTTGAAATTGATTTGAAAGTTAATTGGTAAATTCTCCTCCTTTTGTTCAGACAAAACTAAATTAACTTCATCTAATCTATTTTATCCAACCCCAGTTTCCCCTTTTCATCTTATCGTTCATCATTCGTGCCACTAAAACTGAATTTCAACTCTTCACTTGCAAGATTTGAACCAGCGTCGGTCGAGAAAACGCAACACTTCCAGGGCTTCAAAATGTTGCGTGCACAAAGCTTCACAGTGGTCACTCTGATGTCGCAGTCAGGAAATGGTGAGCAGCACCCTCTACTGTTATAATCGCCCATGATCATTAAAAGACAGCCACATTTAGCAGAAACTCGGAGCTTTAACAATCATAGCTTTGACGTTATTAAGAGGATTTTTTTTCCCCATTGTTGGCGTGAAGCCGGTCTCTGGACCACCCAGATTTGTCTCAGCGTTTGAAAAGAACATTCCTCGTTTATGAGTGTCAAACACAATTACAGCTGAATGCGTCCCCAGTTGTCCTGGGACCAAGACCGTCTTAGTGTCGAGGCATTTATCTGTTAATTACACAGGGATCTGTTTTGTGCTAAAACCTCTATATTCTGCTGTGTCATGTCATAAGCCGTCGCTGCACTGTCAAACTATTGTGACGGCTGAATGGAAGTGTTTCAGCAATCAAAGCGTAGAGATGACAAAACAGGTCAACATTGTTGTCCTTTAACCCCACAAATCAGAAGATCTTAAGATGCCCGTGCAACTCCGGGGTCGCTCAACTTCCACCAAAGGCAGTAGGGTCGGGTCAGAGGTCAGCACAAGAGCCGAGCTGGTCCGGTGATCATGAGGGTGATAAGGCAGGAAGATAAAACTGAACCCCATCACGTGGCGCAAGGAGTGAGGACGATCGCATGAGGATGATATAATAATACATTTTAGATTCCTTTAGAGGTCATACATGTAACATCTCTACACTGGTGTATCAATTTGCAGCCACTGAAATTGTCCCATCAAGGGTTACTCTAAAGCTCTTTTACAAAAGTTATGTTTTACTAATGAGATTATCTACGTTTGCACTTCCCTCCAAGGGCAGGGAGAGGAAGAATGAAAATGACTCAACTATTTTGTGGTCTGGCCTGATTCCAAGTCCTTTGCATGCAACCTGCTAATTCGTCCGGCTGGCTAACGACCTGCTTGCGTGCCAGTCGATCATTAGCGCCCCGTCAGAAACGGTCACCGAACATGTCACATGCCCCCCGGTCACTCTATTCAGGGCCAACTGCTGGGGGCCGTGTAAAGTAGCGACGGCCATGACACACACACACACACAAACACACACTGCCTGGAAACAAATAATTGATTTTGCAGTGTGAAGCAGTTTGGGCTGACGTTTGTATAATTATTCACGTATGAAACAAATGAGACCACTACAATGTGGCGCAAAATTCAAGTCAACAAGTACAGGCATACATTAATCCTGAAAATATCATTGGCTCAGAGAAGCCTGTGATTGATTCCATCAATATAAACATGTAATTTGTATTTACTAAAAGAGGAAAGCTGTATAATCCCACTGGTTACAATTTTTAAGTAACAACCAATTTTTAAAAAGTTTTTCTGAAGGGTGAAATGGGACTAAAATAGATCTTTGTTGCTGCTCTGTCATATCATTGTTATGCAACTAATCAAAACAGACTACAGCAGACTGATTTTGTGGTGCTGTGTGGGTGGTTTGGATAATTTGAGATATTTGCCATGGCTGACAGTTCTGCTACCAGTATTGTTTTTTTTTGTTTTTTTTAAAATATGCATTATTTTGAGAGAGGACAGATAAAATGAAAATGTAAAAAGATACAGAAGTAAAAACAGTGTTTTTAAAAGTTCAGTCACTGTCTTCGGGCTTTTGTTTGTTGAAGTGGGAAACGCGCCTCAAACATATTTTTAGGGAACTGGTTCTCAGACTCCAAACCTCCTTTTCTGTCTGTGTGATCAAAATCAGGCAAACATGTCGCACCAGTATCACGCCAGCGTGTGACCGCACCAGCAAAGATCTTTCTGCAGACCTACATCCATAACACTGCAGTGAAACAGCCTGAAGTAAGTCATTCATCTGAACTTGAGTTATTGTACCCAGTGAAGATGAACTTTGAACTGAATCTGCTGATATGTTTTACTGACCGTATGGGAAGGTATTCTATGCATTTATATATATGCTATTCTGTGTTTAAACTCAGCAATGTCTCTTCTCGTCTATGTAAACTCCGCATGTGGCTGTAATTCTTTCCATCGAATGAGAACTGAAACAGAAACACAGGTTCAGAAGAAGAAACAGTGTTAATGCTCCCAGGATGAGTGCAGCTTCAGACCGCTGTGCCCCACCGTGCACGTTTAAAAGGACAAGAGAAGAAGTGACTGGATGATTGCTTCTGTATGTGCAAATCTCCGCCGCCTCTCCGATGCACTCTAAAGCTGAGTGGGTGCTGAATGTCAATTATTCTTCTTTCCAGGACTCTCTCCAAGTAAAACACAATGTATGAAACCTACTTCTGAGGAGGAGAGGGAAAAAAACAAGGACTGCTCCTTGTTTTGCTGCTGATTATTCTGATTTCTAACAACACATTTGATATATTTGGTCCTTGTCCTTTGTGCAACTTTAACATGAGAAAGAAATAATTTTATTTGATGTTACAGACGCAGTGCAGCTGAATATGTGTCCTCTTCGCTTCGTTGTGTTACCTCGTAAAGCGTGGAACCACTAGGTGGCACCGTGCCCTCAGGAAATTATCTTCCAAACTGACAACGGAAGATCGTTTCTTCGTGCTGTCATGAAATCTCGGTGAGCTGTGAATCTTGCATGCAAAATGGCTTCACAAAGTCAAAATACATAAGGCCTGCGGTAATTTTTTATTTTTTTTTTGGCATTGTATTCAACAAATAAATGTCTAAACACTGGAGGAGTACATGAGCTGTTTGTGGGCCTGTGGTTTAATTAATGTCCACAGATTTAGGACCCTAGGGATGCACCTTTTAGTCTTCCCCATAAAGAATTTAATACATGTGGATAAGACTTGTCATAAGAATCTGGTCATCAATCTGGTTTTGCCTAATTATAGATGTGGAAGTAATTATATAGTTTTAATTACATGAGCTTGATTCACTCTGACAAGTGTCTTTTCCTAAATATTCTAGACCTTGAGTTGTTTGCATCCGAGTTCCCGAGTTCCCATTTCACTCCCTTGTTTGTCCACTAATGCCACCAACAGAGGAGCACTGAGATCAACCTGCAAGAATGTGTATCCTGTCGCCCTCATGCTCGGCAAGTGCACATGGGATCCTAGCACATGGGCACAATGCAAACAAAAAGGGGAGCCACCTGTGAAAACATTGCTCCTTAGCACCGCTAGAGGTTAAAATGTTTGTGACGTGCCTTTAAAGCTGCACTGGAGGAAAGGAGTTGAAATGACCAATTGTGACCCCTTATCACAGGACAGGGCCTGAGTGTGGGAATGATTTGTAGCTCAGCAACGAAACAGTAGTTAGTTATTCTTTTTTTAAAAAGAAAAGAAGTCAACAGAAAGGTGCAGAAAATTGTGATTTTTTTATGATTATGTGGTGATTTATAACTTTATACCTGTCATAGACACTCCACAGCTCCCTGTTTGTCCCGAAGGAAACTGATAAGAAATCATCTCAGCCCTGAGGAAGAGACAAAACATAAACATCCCATCTGCCTCCATCATCCCTCAGAGGTGGGCGAAGTCTGCAAAGTTCTCATTAAGGTGCAGCCATTTCATATTGTGCAAATGCAATTCTATATGTAATGTTGAACTGTTCAAGTTCAGCGCCGTCTCACTATGACCCACACCCTGTGTTTGTATTAAGAAGGGCCCCTGGCTGGCAGAAATACAGAAAATTATGAGGGAATATTCCAGCAGTTTAGGCCTTGCATGCTAACTGATCCATTAAAGCCCTAAAATGATCTGATCCGAGCCAGCTTTTCTAAATTACATAAACCTTATTAGAAGAGTTTAACAACTCAGAAAATGGAGCGGTCACAATACAGCCGCCATATGACTGAAATCTCATCGGCGAACGCAGGAAAATGATGTTGTTTTTGAAATCTCTTCTGTAATCTCGCACGAAAACCTTTTGTTTCATGTTTAAACCAATTGCACTGACTTAGCAAGCCATGTGGAAAGTTTTTGTTTGGTCTTAAGTGGTCACAGTTCAGTTTCTGGCCTGGCCATTGCATCACATTTCTCTGCATATACTGTAAGCGCTGCACGTACAGTAATCCCATGTGCCAGACTAAGCAGTATGTGTAATTAAATGTGGTTTGAGGTGATGCATCATGGAAGCTGAGCCGAGGTTTCACATGACGCATTCAAGATGGCTTTTGATTGACACTTCTAGACCTGTGATGAAGCCATAGTTTTCAGTCCGACAATTTGTCTCCAAAGAACGGACGGTTTGTAAATCCACGCTTTAAGCCGCTTGTCTCAAGACGACGAGATCAAGGAAAGCTCTTCACAGCGCGCTGGACTGTCAGGCCGTCACAAATACTCAGCCACTTTTCTGCAGCACAAACAAGCCGAGCAACGTGAAGTTGTCAGACTTCAGAAAGTGGCTGAAAATCAAAGGGAGTTAATGTATCAGAGTGAGAAAATACCTTTTAGGGAAACAGTAGTCGAGTTTTTGACTGCGAGACAGAGCTGATTAGTAAACCTCATGTGCCATCTAGTGTTCAACTCAACATGGTGCAACACCAACTCACTACACATTGATTTCCAATCACTTTACAATGATATCAATTGAGAGACAGTGGATGAATTACAATGTTTTCAATTATTTTAAGTAATAGGTATTGAAGTAACATACACACACAAGCATCACAAACAAATCATGTGTTTACTGAAATAACTACAAGCTTTGATTGCTTTTCTTTAAAAGTTACCACAAATTATTATTGATGACCGTGATGACCTCATACCTACAGATTCTAAACTAAACAGCTTGATTCTAATGAGATACAGGACTGCTGGAGGCGCAGCTGTTTTGAGCAGTGCGTCTGATCTGCGGCGATTTTCATGACAACAGCAACTTGCCATGTCACAAGAGTGATTGCGATTAAAGTCAGGTGTCTGACCGTCTGCCGGTGCATTGCATACAAATAGGCATTGATCAATAATGACACAGGGAAGGTTACATGGTCAGGAAAAGTTAGAGACGACACAGTGTTGGATAAACTACTGGGGCGTTAGTTTGTGCAGATGCCTCTGTTTATTAAAGTGCTTTAGGGTGAATACAGGTAGATTTTGTGTTTGTGCTGCATTGCAGTCATCAGTGTCTACTAAAACAAAAATCTATTGGAGTCATTTATAGTGTAGAATACGCTACATGCTTAATGTACCATATAGCACATGTGTAATGGTATGCTAGACATCCTTTGTGAGTCGGTAGGTCAGATATGACTCAATGAAGAAATATTGGACCAGCTGCAGCCTGATATGAAGGTGGTGCACCAGGAGGTTTTGCATTTAAGACCTCATCCTGATAAACAGTCTAACAGTTCCAATATCAAGTTTAAAATCTGTAATATGAACCTATAGAAAAATGTTTTTTTTCTTATTTCCATATCATAGTGAGC
This sequence comes from Datnioides undecimradiatus, assembly GCA_008933995.1. Taxonomy (NCBI): domain Eukaryota; kingdom Metazoa; phylum Chordata; class Actinopteri; order Lobotiformes; family Datnioididae; genus Datnioides; species Datnioides undecimradiatus. Next base: position 4,736,196 of record WARS01000059.1, on the reverse strand, counting down.
AAAGAAATGATGTAAAGCACAATGCAAGGACTATTTCATCATTTCCTGATTGTTATCAAGAGAAATGGACCATCCATTCGTCCAGGGTGAATACAGAGCGATAGCCGAACTACCCAGAGCAGAAACGAATTGCACTTGATGCTTATTAAAGTGGCGTTGTTCAGTGCATTACTCAGATGAGAAAACAGGGAGTTAATTTCAAGACAAGTGGAGAAGCCAAACTTTTTTGCTGACTGTGTTTGATCGAACTTGGGCTCCATTCTGTTCTCTGCCATTTATCATGTGGTGCTTTTTTGTTCACTGGCCAGTGTTTTCTTCGTCCTTGTTTTTTTGCTTTTTCTCTGTTTCAGGTTGTTCTGCCAAGACATTATTGAACTTTAAATCTGCAACCGTTGTAAAATTGGTGCAGCTATCTACTAACTGTGAAGCCCAGCTTGATTCATCCAGGAATCTTACTTTTGCTCAGTAATAGAAAATTGACATTTCTTGCATCAAAAGGGAAGATCGGATGCTTTGAATGACTTTATATGCTATAGAAGAAATGAAAAACTAAAAGACTAAATATTGACTTTACTCAATTTGAATGTTTAGATACCAACAGTCCATCCTCAACTGGGAATAAGAGCCTCTGTGAGTAATGGGTAATTACAAATTCATTTGCATGATTAAATGTTTCGCTGTATGGCTTCACCCTATGCTATCTGAGACAGCCGGGCCATCATCAGCAGGAGGTCATCATGTATTCCCTGTGCTCCGCTTCGTTAAAGGTTATCGGACGTATAGCTACTTTGCTATAGGATGGGAAGTAATGGCATTAACCATGTGGCTAAATCCAATTAAATGCTTCCAAAGAGGCTGGCAGGAGGGGGGAGAGGGCTTGTTAAAATCCCATCACTCCAAGGTCATCCATCAACCTGTGTATCCATAGCAATGATGAGACTTCGGTAAGAGGTTATAGCCTCCAGTTCAGCTAGGACTCCTGTTCCCACCCCCCCTGCTGTCCCATGATGGGTCTGGTATCATAAATCACCTGGCTTCAGAAGCGATACAGGGTAATGTGTCGTTACCCGTCTTGGAACCCTTGACTGATGATTTCATCACCAAGAGACACTATCCCTTTAAAGGTAAATTCCAGTATTTTCAAACCTTCTGATATTTATGTTTTTGACCGTGTTAACTGTCCCACAAGAGACACAGCATATTTCAGGAAACTGTTGATATTACTGCAGTCACCGCTGCCCAGAACTGACTGAGGAGAAAAACTTTCACCAGACTCTGACTAGGAAAGTTTTTTAAGATTTATAATCTGAACCATTACGTCTTTGATTCCCAAGGGGTACCAATGAGAGACAAACACAGACATATCCATGGAAACAAGTGCAGAGAGAAGTCAATGAGAGGACTTTTGAAACAAACAGCTGTTTTTCGGGTGCGCCGTCTGCAGTCTAGCCCCTGAGGCTAGAGTTAACTGGCAGGCTACTGATGATAAATATTAAAGCTGATGGCTAAAATCTCACCTCCCTTTCAGTCTCCCTTTGAGGTCACCTGAAATAATGTGCAATTACGCGAGGTGATACATTCAATGCTCCCTCTGGTACATTATTCTTATTTATATCCTCTGGTAAATGATGCCATACTTTTTACAACTCTTGCAGTGTGTGCATGGTTCAGATTAGAGAGGAGAAACTCGGTGAAGATTCTCCTTTTGTGTTTGATGCAACTCTATTTCAAAATCAGTTATGATTTTAAAAGTCCTGTAAGTCTGAGCAATTTCTCTGCAAAGAGTGGGACTCAAGAAAATCTAGATAAGAGTGACCTCAGACGTGAAACTAGGAAAGTTTCATCCCTGATCAGTTATTGCAGACTTTATTTCACATCCCCAAAACCAACCAACACAAAAGCTAACTTGACAGCAATAACTTCCCTTTAAAGCAAAGTCTTCGAGGCTGTTGTAATATCTGTTTACCTCTGATGAATGTTTCTAGTTGGCTACTTATGCTAGCTGTTTGGTTAGCTAGCAGCTTATTGCAGCACCTTTACAATTAGCGGCAACAGCTAATCCAAGGTTATGCATACTCACGGTCTGTCTTAGTAACATGCAGTTGAAATGATTTATATTGTGTTAATTAGAAATAGAAATATGCTATTTCCTATCATTCATGCTTCTCTTAAAATTGTGAACAGAAAGCCGCTCTCTGCACACAGCAAGCCAGCACAGTGCAGCGTGCTGAATACTTCCCCTGGATGCACATTTAGAGAGTCACCCCGCCTTGCCCGCTGGCTGAGATTTCTATCACCCACAGGTGGGAGTGGGAATGTGGGTGGAATCACAGATATTTGTCTGCACGGGTGAATCTCTGCTGTCACATAGTGGCCTGCTGCCTCCCTCAGGAAAAAAGCAATCAAAGGGACCCCCTCTGTGCTGGGGCACTGCCAGGATGGTAAGCAGCCCAGCTTCTCTAAAGCAATGACTGGCTGCGTCAAAGACAGAGAACGGGCCAAATGAGGGGAGAGCTGTTTGAAGTTTAATTTGTATGAGGCAATGTCAGCCTGAGCGTTTGGAAAGCATTGATCCGACTACGATGATGGATGGTGACAATTTTGCTCATCCAGCCTATAATTTACAGCGAATTAACAGGCGCTTTATTCCAGCAGACGGCAATATTCTGAAACACCCTCAGATGAACTGAGAGGAAGAAATAAAAAGACTTGATTAATTCAGTCTTTAACTCCTCTGATCCTCAGACACGTAAATAGAGACGCAGCAGCTTTGATACGTTCCCATCATGACGTCTGCTCAAGCACGTGTGTTCAATTCTAATCCTATCCAGCCTCCTCCTCCAGAAAATATGGATGTTAATGTGGATGCTCAGTTGTCTGTGAAATAGCCGGGGGCTGTTCTCATATGATGCACTGCAATTTCATGCTAAGCAAACCCCATGAGCACCAGCCCCCCGGTGAGCCTAATTTGTATGTTTTACCAGTCAGTTGCAACTCTGTGTTTGTCTGCCAGCCCCTCCCCATTAGGACTCAAAACTGTTTTCATTTGATGAATTATGCATGCTTTGGAGAGAGGACAACACAAAGGTGCAGTCTTTGAGGGTTTCATCCTCTCTTCTCTGGTGTAATACTTGTCATGTGCTCTTTTCCAGGCAGACTAGCATGTAATGACGACAAGCATTTTCAAAGTGGTCTCATATCTGCGGGAGAGCTGTCAGGGATTTGAGAGCGAGGCTGCACCTAAGGGATGCAATGACAGAAACACGGACAATAAATTATCTAAACTGCTTTTCAAAGCCCTTTTGAACAACCACAACAAATGCCCATCTATCCACCTGAGGTTCAGCTTCTCCTTCAACTCCCAATTTGTGGCAGTGAGAAAAATGAGAGATGACGGGCGGCACAATCCACTGGGACAGTGTGTACAAGGTGAGGCGGTGCGATATATATCTCCTGGCCAGCCTTCGCCACTCTCCCTACATGACTGTTCTTTAGCTCTGTGACGCATTTAAGGGTTGACCTCCTGAGCCACGCGTGGCCGGGCTGCACACTGAAATGTCTCAGGCACTTTAGGGCGGCACTTAGGGTGATTGACGCACCTCGGATAAATTAAGGGACAGGAGCGTGTCTGCTGCACCGGCGGCGACATCATCAGCCTGTCAGCTGAGCTCTAAATCCAGCACAGTGGACAGCAACTGAAAAAATACATGCAGCAAACGGTGATGTCAGTAGACTTGAACTGTCAGTCTAGCCACTCATACGGCCACATGCAGGGAGAGCAGGACTGCAGAATTTTCATTTACTGATACACATTATATGACGTGAATGTGCCAAAGGTTGGGTGTGCTTCCTATGGGAGCCCAGCGCTAATGTTAAATGATGTTTTACCTTTTATCAGACCGCAGTGTGCGTCATGCTGTGCTGTCATGAATCTCCTGTGACAGCACAGCATGATGCGCACTGCAGTTGCACCTGACCAAAGATGCTTTTAAAGTATTTATGAATTCTACTCTTGAAAGATATTCAGCATATATATCTCATAACTGAACTGCATCAACTTAGACAGATATACCGGTCATTGGCTTGACACACAGCTTCATCTGAATTCTGAGCCGCCCCTGTTTGTCTACTGTTTGTCCACTTTAATGTCCATATAGGCTGTGCAGGGGACAGCAGTGCATTAGCAGTGCAGCTGCAGCAGAAGCTTCAGTCCTCCCTCTGTGCCACAGATACATGGAGTCATAGATCTGAGACTAGGTCACCCTCATTTTAGCAGCACTCAGAGCTTCATGCACACTCATTCCAGTTATGTGCAAAGGATGGAAGGGAATAGATTAAAGCATAAAAATATGCTTTAGGTCTCAATTACGTGCGTGCGTTGCAGGTGAAACGTGGTCCGTTACGCAGCCTGTGTAGACAGCTGGATTGATTCATACTGACACTATCTGTTGGCTGAGCAAACAAGGATAAAGTATGGCTGGATATAGAATTTCCTATCACATTAGTGCCTTTGTTTCACTTCAAAGCTCTCCTGTCACCTGCTCTTACTGTCATCGTGTGACCGCCATAAAAGCCCCCAACTCTCAAGGTCCAGGGCTTATAGAACACTTCACCTCCAGTGCAATTACCTGTCCAGTGAATGTCAAATGATGTCTTCAACAAAAATGGAATTTGTCAATGATAGCATACTGAAAATCTTAGGAAGTGGTGTAGTTGTGAATTTTTCCTAAGAAGAATTTGTACCTGCATGAATACATTTTCTTTACTTAATCACTGTGTGTTATGTTAAGCACACACAGGAGGGAAATGTTAGAAAATGTATATTCCTTACTTTGATTAAAGAAATTTATGTACTCTTGTGTGGTCTTAGAAATTCCTAGTGTTTAAATTAATCCCTAAAAATATATGAGTTTCCATGTGTATTGGCAGTTAATCCTTTTTTACCCCTTTATGATATGATAAGCCTAACGAGTGTGACTGTTAATCAAGGACAGGCGCCAACGGATGGGAGTCCCGAAGATGAAACAGAGGCCGAGGAATTCCTATGTCACCAGTGATGCAGAAACTTCGTGGTTAGACTGAGCAGGCAGAGACACTAAATTATAGCAATACAAATAAGATGACATCTGTTGCCTGATACATGTGGATTTGACATGTGATGCTTGTATAACTGCAGTCGAGAAAGGCTGTGTGACCAGAGACGTTCTTTGAACAACTCTGTACTCTGGTACAGAGCAGCGAGTCCAAATTAAATGCTCTTAACCTTATTGCTCTTGTCTCACTGGTGTTTGTTTGTTTGTTGTTTAAAATTTTTCTGACAGTCAAATCCTCAGGAAAAGTTCATTGCAGAGTGCTGACTCACGCTGCCACTATAAATCCCTGCCTAGTCTGGACTTCGCACCTCATTTAAATGCAAGACAGCCGGCTGCCGAGCGTGCAACTTCCATGTCAGGCTTTAAAGCCCGAGAGGGAGACAGACCACAGACATGACACAACTAAAAGGAAGTCTGCTGTCTGTATCCGCCGCTGCCTTTAATCACAGTTGCTTTCTGAACATTGTTAGGTTGCTTAAAAAGCCGCGCCGGAGATGGAAATCAATTCAGCTTCTTCTTTTAAAGCCTACACCCACAGCAAGAGGAGCAAAAGAAGAGGCTGGAAAGTAGGACACAAACATTTAAACCTGTGGCTCCCATGGTCACCACCGCACTAATTGCCTGCCTTTGCTTATTCTTTTCTGGAATAAGAAAAGAAAAGAAAGAGGTTACGTGCATGTTTCCATTGTCTGAATGTTAACTTTGTCTTGAATTTACACATGAATTTTCTTGTCAGGGTTTATTAAAAAAACAAATTCGACACGCCATTAGGACAATATTTGGCTTTTAAAGCTTTGATGGGAAAAATATGAAATATGAGTATTTTACTTTCCAGTAGAAATGTGAGATGAAATTGCTCTGACTGACTGACCTGACTTATCACAGTCTGTCATTTCCCTGTTGTGGTAAGTGTTATTTTCATCTGCCAATCTCACTCTCCCACACATCCTACACAGATATTGCAATGGCACGGTTCTTCATCCATGAAATACATTAGTCCAGCGCACTACAGTTACTCAAACTGTATTAGAGTTGATAGCGCACTGAGCATATGATTGAGTCTGTAAACGCTCCCAGTCCCTTACCAAGAGCTATTTACTTGCTCTTTAAAATCTCTTATTAGCCTGCAGTTCATCCATCATTACCATTACCTTTGAACCATAAACACTTTCCTGCAACTCACACTGATACTGTACATCTATGATGTTTACTGTTCATATCTCGGCACTACAAACACTGCTATCCCGCAGTTGTTGTGCTGTGTTATCAAACCCCAGAATGTGAGTTATGAATAAAAATAGAAACATATTGACTTTAAAAACTAGTAACTGAGAATTATTTAATTTAAAACTTGGCAGCTCTGTTCTCCAGTAAAGCCGTTTAACATTTTGATGAATGTATGTATTTGTCTTCTAGCAGAGACTTAGATGGGAAGATTGAAATGGCTGGTGGTAAATGACACTGAAGCCAGGAGACTCTGAGCTCAGCATGCAGCGAATCTTCTCACCTTCTCATCTTTCTTTCAGCAAACCTGCACATTTTCAGAGAAGGCTAACTATTCCTCCAAGGATGCACGATCAAACTTGGGTGACTAGCTATTGGCGCACGTAAACAGGGGTTACAACCAAGGTTGATGACTCATTTGGTTTTTGTATCGATTCATGAACAAACCTCATTTAAACAGCAGGCGTACCGCTGGGACAGACAGGGTTAAGCAGAAAGGGGTCAAACAAAACAAGCTCATTTCTGTCTCTGAATTATATCTCAACCAGCTTCAGACATGCAGCGTGTTTCAAAAGTTTCTCCCTGGAAACAGTGAGGTGTGCCTGTCCCTTACTTGGCAATGCATCTGAACCCTGCTCTTCGAAGAGCTGATTATGCATTATGCATACATTTTTTACATTTATTTGCATTATATACAGTATCAATCTTCAAATAGCCCACTAAATGAGACACTTTTCTTTAAATGAATCTGTTCAGAAGACCAAGACTGGTAAGTTCCCAGAAGGATGAGTGAGTGTGTCTTTGTGGTGCAGCACGTGAGTGGTTCTACAGTGCAGTAAAATGTCCTATACAGCACATGGATTTCAGTTTTGTTTCAATAAAACAAGCAATACATTTGCACGCACGCCGATTATGTTGCCTCTAACTAATCAAAATATACTCATTAGGAATTCCATTAGAAAGAGGCATTCGGTTGAAACAAAGGCCCCTCAACAGGCATGAAAAAATACTTTTGATGGATTACTTCCAAAGCAATTTAATGAAAGCATATTCACGCTCAGCGGGGGGAAAAAAAGTCTCACTCCAAACAAAGAGCATGAAAATTAGGGTCAAGTTAAATAGCTCGCTTTCATAGTATGTCAACGCTGTGGGAAATCATTCATTGGTTTTCATGCTTAAATGGTAATCTTGAGGATCAGAACCTTTCATACGTCACACAGAAGAAAAATGCATAAATGTCATAGTTTGGTCATTTAGGAAGTGCTATAAAAGGTTGAGTGAGATTTGAATTATAAAGATAAATGCTTTTTGACAGGCACATAGTATTGATACAGCACCAGATCATATGTATACATGTACATATTTACACTCTGTAATTTCTTTTGCTTACTTTATGTTTCATGTGTGATCATGTGCCAGAGGACTTTCTACATGGGAATGCTTTTTAAAATGATAAAGAAAACAGCAGAAAAGTTGGTAGAGGTAGAGGTAGAGGTGCTTAAAGGTGCTTAAAAAAGAGAACAAGTCCTCTTTAAATGTTAAAACAACCCCTTAAAAGGTCTGTCACAGGCCTGGCGAACCAGGAGAACTGCAGAGGAGGAGATTAGATCATTTAATCAGAGTTGGGCTGATTCCCCTCTGCTGGGGATTCAGTAGAGCAGAGGTAATTCAGGAGTGATGGGTGCAGCAGCCAGGGTTTAGGGGTCACAGAGAGTTGTGGGACTGATTGACAGTTTAAGGGCTGCTGCAGCTGCACAGGAAAGAGGATAGGACATCAATAAAGTATGGAAAACTTCTCCGAAGTTCATGCAGGTCCAATTAAGATACATATAAAGATTAAAGCTATAACTTTCAAACCTGCCTCCAGACTCCAAAGTCTTGTTGTCCTTCAGAATTGGTATCAAAACATCATTCATCTCAGGAAACTGTCTCCTTTCTCTTCACATCCGGCCTGTGGCTATGGTGCTTCAAGTGAGTCTTCACAGCTGTAGCAAAGCAGATGGCAAATGCACCCTATTCAAGAACGCAATGACAGTGTTAACCACCCTGCTGCATGTTTTATTACTGATCTCTGGTCATGTTGACTGGATACAGCATACAGCTAATTGTTGCTATAGATGCTGCATATGATATTTTAATTTGGCAATACAAAAAAAAAAACACTGAGCAAACTTGAGATAGTGACAGGTTTGACAGCGTGCCACATAGTTTTCCTGCAAACTTCCTGTTGAATGCATGCAAATACATTCCTTTTTGCTTTATTTTTTCTGTGTGTTATTAGCATTGCTTTTTATAAATGAATTAAAACTGCATCTAACACAGACTGATAATAAATATTCATTTCTGCAAGTTTTAGTTTAAGGTAAGAAAAACTGCAAAATTGCACATTGCAGCTTTAGAAAATGGATGAATAGCAGTGTAACAAATGGTGGGAGCATTGCAGCTGTGTCAGCAGGAAGGAGGAAAAACATTCTCATGGTCGAATTTGTCACAGTGCAAAAAGTCCTCTCTGCCTGTGACCAGTCCTGTAGCCACCATTCTCCTGAACCACAATTCATTGAACCATTGCAGAACAATTAGATATGCATTGTGGAAGCAGCCATGGGCATCCTATAATAAAATCTAGTGCATATAGAGTTTACGTATCACAGGTCACCTCCTCCATTCAAAAACAGGCTAAAGGCGCACTACGACTTTACTCACATTAAGAGTGAACCTGTGGAGGAGATGTGGTCCAGACCTGTTAATTACATGTTTTTTTATGAATATATTGCTACCCTGTCAGTACCTTACTGTACTACCTCAGGCTGATGTAGATTTGCATGCAAGATTCCTCTGCCTATAACAAATTGATGGAAGAGTTCGACCCATTATAACATGTCTCTAAAGGGGCATTAATCAAAGTCTTACCGCAACAAACAGACAAATGTGTAATGTAAAAGGTGTCACTTATAATGAGACCCACCCACCAAGAATTGTTATTCATCTCTCAAGTTTTCCTTAGCTCTGTTAAGTGTCTTTGAGTGTTTTAGCTCATTGTTTTGGTTTTTTTATGAGAACTCCCCATTCTCAGCTGCTGCTGCAGGTTGCTGTTATCCATCACTGCCAGCCATCACTGTACATTTCCTGGCCAGCACTCAGTGATAAATAAATAAAGTTAGCAGCTAACTGGTGGATGCATTTGAGCTTTTGGCAACTTAAAAACACACTTATTTCTGTCAGGACCAAAGCAGAGCTAAAACTGGTATCAACAGCATATGGTGCTGTATTTACTGCTTGTTTCTGCTAACCCCCATGTGGCCTGAGAAATAGCTATAACAGGGCTATTTATTTGAGGAGATTCAAATGCAAGAAACACAGCCTAGCGTGGAATTTTACACTAGTGTGTTAGCCAGTTAGCAACACAAAAGTTAGTTGAGAAAATTTTGATTTTCTATGCACTTTACACATGCATGGTTAGAATCAGCTTTAACTAGACAACTATACATTAACTGACTGGATTACATCAGTAAAAACTGCGCAACTTTAAAGACCCCTGTGCAGAAATGCACACAGGTGGTCGGACACCATGAATCAATAGTGTAAATAATTCTTAATGTTTTAGAGGGGATCCAGCAGGGGAGCACAATATCCTGAGGGTAAACAGAGCTCTGGCTTGTCCGTTCATCACTTCTCATGCTGCTTGCTTGTGGAGAAATGGTCTGTATTGATCTGCATGCAGCTGCATCACCTCCCTCTGTTTTCTGCCTATTTCCTGCCTCCATCTCTGTCTTTCAACATGTCCAACACTTCACATGTAATCACCAGATAACTGTATTTTAAAGCTTTAAGGCTGATTATTTCTATAAACAAACATACATAACATACAGAGTGTGAGTTAAATATCTACGACAGAAGACTGTGCAGTGAGACTGCATCAGAGGAACACCTTTTACCTGTCTAGGGCTGATGGGAGTCTAGTAAGATGATGTAAGAAGAACATGAAGTACTGACCACAAGTTAACTTTACATCTGCTAAACAACCAGATACATGGGTAACGAAGATAGCAGTGAAACAAAAGTGTATGAGATTATACAGATAGTAAACCTATTTCCATCGACCATGGCAACAAAACAAAGTGAGCAGACTCCTTTCTAAAATCAATTTATGGGTTGTGTCTGAGCCCACAGCCTGGTGCACTGCAGCCAGCACAGGTCACAGGTGGTGTCCTGCGGATTTTGTCTTCCATATTCAGCAAGGTCATGGACCAGTTTTCTCCTGACAGAAGATATTGGTAGATCATCCTTCTCAAAATCCAAGGCGGGGTCTGCCAGGTTGTCAATCAAATGTTGTTACAATGCCAGGCCGAGAATGAACTTGCACGATGCTATTTCCTTCCTGCATGTCTTCATCTTTGCTGAGTCTGCAGCCTGGAAGTACCAATGGTGTTTGGACGCATATGCTTGAAACAACATTACCACACTTTTGAAGCTGGTGGTTAGGGCCTTCCTTCAAGTCATCGAGTTCCCTGGCAGTGTGCTGGATTGACCACATGTATCTACTTCTCTTCACTTCTTCTATGTCTTTGCTGACCTTCTGTAGGGATAATAAAGGTGCCTCACAAGTGCATCAGTTTGAGTGAGAAAAGCTCCTTTGAATGTCTTAAGGTGTAAGGCAACACAGTGCATCTTTACCATTTATGGTTAATCAACAGCAGTTTAGTGAGGACCAGTGCTACAGATATTCTTTGGGCATCCTTAAAACATATGCTGGTGTTTTTGGTAGTTTCCTCCGATGGCCCTGTGAATTCCCTCTGTATTCAGTGTGTTGGCTTCTGCCATTCCAAGCAGTTTTGTATTTAGAGTGCCATTCTTAGTTATCTTGGCACTGATCATCTCCTTCTTCTTCTCCTCTGTTTCCCCGACTTATCAGTGCTACCATCAAATATCACAGAGTAATAAGTAATAATAGAAGGTTCACAATGGAACAACTACTCCATATCCTCTTTCATGCTACCAGCAATATTCCCTATGAAAGCAAGGCCTTTGTGTCCATTTATGTTGCACCCACCTGAATTCCATGTTCATGCTGTGCGTGAAACAAAGGCGTATATGCTGTGACTGACTCTTGTCTTGACTATGAAACTTTCCGTATTGCTTCAGATGAGGCTGGTGGGTTTAACAAAGTCTTTTGTTCTTTGTGTTTGCAGTATTCTTTTTTGTTAATGGTACCTGCTCATAACAAAGCCAATCAAAGCTTCATGAAACAAGTGTGGCTGGCTTTGTTTTTTTTTTGGGGGGGGGGGTTTAGGTGCTGCTGAGGAATCTGGGACTGAGTCAAGCCAAGGCCAGTGAGGCTGCAGATGAGGCACTTGTACTTTCTGATTAGGCTGATCCAAATCATGTCGGGGCTCTTGCAACTCTGCCTGATCCTAACCACTTTGGGTTACCTGTGACACTTCTCGATCTTGTAATGAGGAAGATTTAAAGGCAGATTTTGCTCCTAAGATGAAGCTGAAGAAACAAATTCAACATTTAGCTGTGGTCCTACATAAAAATGTGCATCGGTAAAATTATAACAAGTGGGAGAAAATCCGCATTACTAATGATATCCACCACAATGACAAAGACGCTGTTCAATGTATGTCAAGTGCACAACAATCAAATCAAAAAAAGGCGGGCAACAGTGGCTGTGTGGGTAGCTGATTTCAAAACATTATCCACAGCATTTGGCTGAGGTATAAATCTTTCCCAGGTGTAATCAACACAGTCGTGGGTGCTGAGCTACCAATCGTACCAGATTCACATACATTACTGTCAGACATTCCACCTGGCATTCTGTGGAGCACAGTGATAAATTGGTGTTTGGCATTTTTCGCATGCCTTTGCCTTTCAGACTTCCAGTGACTCTTTGTGTTCACATATTGAATCAGCAGTATAATATACCACAGTGCCACAGGGTTTATTAAAAGTGAAAGTCCTTCCCTGAAGACTTGCAACATCTAAATGGAGCCAGCATGTTGATTCAATGGTACTTCTTTTATGTGGTCTGCCAAAGAACAGTGTGAGAAAAACTCTGTGGCCATTCTACAAGCTTTTGCGTTAGAGAGGCCACGAGGTCGGTAAAGATAAACCGCCAGCTTTGTCAACAGGAAATGGAATACCTGGGCTAAAAATTGTAAGGTTACAGAAAGCCGCTCGCACCATCGCAAACGGAGGCTTAACAAAAGGTCCACAACCACAACAGTGGGACAGATGTTTGCGTTTCTGAGGCATGACAGGCTAAAGTCGACAATGGATCTGTGATTATCCTATAAAAGCAGTACTAACGGCGTGAACAAAGCAGAGCAAACAATTCAGCCCAGATGCAGTGGACAAAAGGTGGCAGAAAGTGCTTTTCAAGCCTTTAACAAGGAATTACAAACAACTATTTCAACTCTATGTAGTAAAGTGTGCAGGGTTTGTTCGTGCCCTGTTAATGGAACTTATGGACACACTATATTAGATGCAGTATAACTGGGATTGCAGCAACAACGGCCTTTCATCGTTCGTACACATCGCTTGAAACCTAGAAAGTGGATCCAGTGGTCATTTTGTTGCCCCTTCCTCTGTCATTTACACACTAATCAAGGATGCCCATATGTTGGACTGCTGCTCAAGAAAGGAGGTCATCAAAATAATTCAAAAAGCGCAGTGGGCTCCATATTAAACAGATACTGTTGATCAGACGTTGTGTAGCTGTGATGTGTGTGCAGCTTACGAGAGAGAAAGCAGCAATTGCAAAAGCATCAACTGAGTGTACTTGTTGTTGGTACATAGTGACCTTCAGCAATTGCCTATGAAGAAATGACAAAGTCAATACAAGTTAAACAGTACATAGGGCAGATAGTAGAAGAATATTACGAATCAACTTCTTGGTGCCAGATTATTTCACTGGATCGTACTTATTAGCAGATGTTTTGGTATTGTGGTAAAGACACTTAAAAGGAGATAAAAGTGTCTTTTTAAAGGGGGGAAATTATGTATATACAGCCACACATATTCAAAATAGATGCGTGCTTCTTTATTTCTCATAAGGATTACTGCTCATTATGGGATATGTGGAGTGGAAAAGTGCTGAGACAGTTGGACGGGCAGTGAAAAGATACAGAACATGCGGTAATCTCAAGGTAAGAGGAGGACACAGTCAGATGGTGTGAGAGGAACATTTTGCTATCAACCAAAAGATGCTATTGTGTGTGTTCGTGTGTGTGAGGGAAGTGGGCTGTCTGGGCTCATTAGGAGTCTGAAGCGGGCAGCTACAGCAGGAGTCTCCGTCTCGTTTGTCTCAGCGATGCCTTCCTCCGCTTGTGCCGATTACCACCTCCACTAGAGTGTGATGAAGGAGGAGGATCATGGGAGGAGAAGGGAGGGAAAGAAATGAAAGCCAAGGTGGCAAATGAGATGGAAAGCTCGACTCAAGTCAAAGGCTGGAAAAAGGGAAATAATGAATCCAGATGAAAACAATCCATCCCGCCGTCGCTGACCATGATTAGCCACCTACAGAGTAAAAAAAAAAAAATTCAAATAGGAATGGCTTATGAGACAGAGCTGACTCTTGCTTTGCTGCAGTGTTAGTGTCGACGTCACACCTACATCCTGTATCTTTGCTCTTAGCACAAGCTCTCCTCCCATCACACATCCAACCCCATCCTATCCAGCACCTGCACACACACACACACACACACGCACATGTCATAGAATCAAACATTAACTTTTTCAATTCTATATTTTTAACGTTGAGCATATCAAGGTATAGGTTTGATTTACGCACAAAGATGCATACATCTCAAGATGTACATATAACGTGTGCATATGCAATAATGTCAAGTCCATTACAGTATTTGCTTCATTGTCCCAGGAGATTTATGACCTTTTATTCAATTGGCTTCAATCTCCCGTTGCGCTATAGTTGCTCATTGTAGGGCTTTTAACTAGTAATAGTGGTATTGTAGGAGCACTATGGTTCCTCTCAGATGACAACAGGCAGCGAATGTTTTGCAGCCAGGCATCAGGATAATGAATGGGATCCAATCAATAGCATGTCTGCTGAAAACAAACCCTCAGAGAGGCTGAGACTCTTATTCATGAGCAAAGGTAACATTCTTGTATAACGTTATTGTTTCCTCACATGTCAAATCATTGATTATCCAGCAGAAGTGAAATTCTAGTGAACATGTGAACCAATCGTGAACTCTGCCACAGATCCACTCAGTTACATATTGACACTGATGTCAGGCCAAAAGCAACTTTTATCTTTGAAGAGCTTGTTTTTCTGTTTTGAGCCTCGGTCCATTGACTCTGAGTTGCAGGTTCAGATCCGTCATTGTCTTTCAATATTAAGAAAAAAGCTGTATAGTCTTGTAAATCAACTGTTTTTAAGTGGGGCTGGGACCCAAATCACTATATCTATAGCACTATGTATATATATTTGGCCCTAGTTTACGCTATGATGAGCAGCACACAGAGATTTTTGACAACAGTGAATCATCATTTTGCATCATTTTGCATGAGTCACACCACCTGCCTCATATTTCCATTTGGCTGCCCAGAAGTTGGAGTAAACATCCAAAATGTTGCTAGTCTGGATTTTATGGTGGCTAAGTGGAAAAAAATAAACAAATACAGATCCGTGAACATCAAAAAAATATAATAATGTCAAATGCATTAATTTAGAGCACTGTTAAGCATCTAGCAGTTCACTGAAGGAAAGAAACTCATGTCAGTGCAATTATTGCAGCAAACGTAACGACTGATGAAGCAGCTGGAAAGTTCCTCTCTGAAGTCAGGAAGTGTCATCACGTCAGTCTTTTTATCTCAGTCTCAGCAAACCATCTGCATGCAAATCAATACCTTCCGTATCGGTGCCGTCATACCTTTTTGAATCTGAATGCAAATATTTCAGTTGATCTGAATTAACAAGCTGCTTCGGAGGCTACCGATACTGTTCTCTTGTCAGTTGTTTTGCCATCACTTCATTTTATATGTCTGAGTTCAAAGAAATGACATGGCATCATTTCATTATAATTAGGTGTAATAATCCAGCCTTGCAGTCTGCTGGTGAGCATTCTCTCTGTAATGGTGAAGCATTTTATCCCAAGCGTCGCTGCTGCGCAGGAAGTCCCAGTTAGCAGCTCAGTGTCACAGCAGCTTTATTTCTCATTTCAACCCACAGTTTGTGCACTGTGCATTAGCCACGCACGCAAGTTTTCAAGAGAGAAAAATGGAAATTCTCAAAGTCCTCCCACCAAATCTTCTTATTTTCACTCTCTTTTCTATATTAAACACTCCTTCTAATTCTCAACATTGGTAAATTTTTGACTTTGGTGGCTCCTCTGATCTAGTTTCAGGCAGAGGTGCTGTGCATCAGCTGGACTCAACGCTTCAGTGGCTCCAGTTCACCGCTGATGGCATTTCCCTGTAAGCCCTCCCGTGGAGCAGATTGTGCTGCTTCACTCGGCCCATGGTGGCTGACACTGACAGTTTGCTGTGAAGAAGCTCTGTGCTTGGTGAATTGCTGCTTTGTGGCATCACTTCACTAAAGAGTCCCCAGTAGATGTTGCACAAGTTTTCTCCCTAGGAAGGTGTGACACTGCCGCTAAGTGAAGCATTTAGTCATATGGGATACCACTGAAATTGTGGATTCGTGTTTAAGAGAACAACACCAAGAACTCAGTTTTGATGAGGTGGCCTATAAAAGAGATATAACCACATCAAATAGCATCAGCTGTAATAATGATGTATCTGTGTGTTATTCCATCCTGGGCACTGGCTCTCACACCTATCCCACTGCATCAATGACATTAATTGTCATAACATGCCACAAGACCCCCACCACAATAACGTCATCGGCTAAGTGAGCAGAGCACAGCATTGATCTTGCCGCATTTCACCGTGTCGCTTGCTATTTGCTTAGAATAATTAACTGATGCAGTCAGGCCATCCGCCTCCACCGCGCTTGAAAGCAATGTGAGAGTCAAGCGTAACCGCTGGCAGGCTTTAAAGAAAGCTTAAATCATCTGAGCACCAGCCAGGCTGGACTGATGCTCCCAATTTCCGATCACAGTAAATCAGTTTTTCCAGTTGCGTCAGACTGCGTGAGATTGTTGTGACAAGTTAAACTATGGTATACTTGTACACTATAGATGCAGATGTAGGTGGGACATTATAAATATGCATAATTCCACGTCTAAAATATACATCATCATCCGAAACAACAACACATCCCCGCTCATCATCAGACAGAGATGCATTTGTTCTCCCACACAAGCTCATCAGGCACGATTAGACTGACAATGATGCTGCAGTGGTGACAAATGATGCTTGTGGTATTTTATAATTGTATCTCAGGGTAATGGCTTATAGATTTGACCTATACAACACAGACAGACGCACTGAAATATTGTGGGTGCAAGCATTAATATGAGGCCGCTGTGTCACCTTAAACAATACCTTTTGTGTATGCACAGTTAGTGACAAGTTTGCAGGCAGGCGAAACAAGGAGGTGTCTGCAGCCTACCGTCTGCAGAAAAGTGTCATAAAGATTATAGAAAGTTTGTAAAAGCTGCGGCATGACAGAAGTGGAGCAGTTTTAAGCTCAACGTGAAATGTTGTTAAAGAGGGTGTATTTTTGACAACAGCTGCCTGTTACACAGGAAATTCATACATTTAAAAGAATGCACAAGTTACACTGGGATGTATATTTGTGATAAAACAACATTTATGAGATTCATAGTACATCAGTGTATATGTTCAGGACACAAATAAATAATATATGCGTAATTTAATTTAATAAGTGTGCATTTTAAAGACCAGTGTGCAATGCTTGTTTGCTGATTTACCCAGAGTCAGATTAGAGTATAGACATGTCGCTTTTGGCCTACGCTGGAGCTGGATACATTTAGCCTAGCTTAGCATCAAGGTTTGAATCAGAGGGAAACTGTTATAGCGCCTCAATCAACACAAGAAAAACAAGACATTGCAGTTAGGTCATGGTCTGTAAGGCTGGGGCCAAATGCTAATTCTAGCATCCTAATATGTTACGTAGTTACACTGTTAACACATTGATATCACGGCGTAGCATTTTAGCATGCTAATATTTAACTAAATGCAAGGTACAGCTGTGGCTGATGGGAACATAAGACTACAAATACTATTACAATTCATCCTGTGAGGCACATCTCACCTGTGAGCAAATCTCAGAACAATCCATCCAGCGTTTACCGAGACATTTCACTGGAAAGGACGCCAGCCTCACTGTGACAGCGGGGGAAAAGTCAGAGGATTATCCAGGTGAATGGGATTCACCCACTGGTCTGTATAAAACGGGCAATCCATCCAATAGGTGTTGAAGTATTCCAGGCTGGTGGACAGACAGACTGAAGTTCATACAGCCACACCGATGATGAGAAAGAAGGTGATCACCTGCCACTCAGGCACTTACCTCGTTATTTCACTCGGCGTCCGGTTTTAGCTTCGCAGATGAGAGCTCCTGCGCCTCACAGCCTGACATTCTGGCCAGCATTACAATTACATGTTAAGAGAAAGGCACAAAGGAGCACAATATAATGAGAGGCACTAATGGTCTGTCGGATGAACATCAAAAGGTCAAAGCTATATGAAGACATGAGAGAAAGTTGTAATGCTCTAATAATCCTGCTGGAAGTGCCTGCAGTGCCCACACCTCCTGCTCCTTTGCATCCACAGTACCCAGTAAACGAATTACTGCATATCTGTATATTGTCATAAACACTGCATAAAACTCTTTAAAGGGGGTAAAACTGAATCTTTGCTGTGAATGTTTCACTGTTGGTTATAACTGAGTCAGTGTGTTGTTTTAGAATCAGACCATTAAATGCAGGATTTACAGTAAATAGCCTGAACTGACACCTATTCTCATTTGTCTTGCAAATTCATTGAAAAACACAAGTGCTGTCTAAAATATGGTCATAGCAAATGTTTGTCCTCGGGATCCAGCCGGCAGCTCATTTGATTTCTGCATGTAAATGTCAGAACACATGTTCTTGAGTCTTGTTCTCACATTATCTCAAATGTTTTCAGCAATTGTTAAACCCAAAGCCCTAAGCGGTGCCATCATATATCCATTTGTGTCACTGCTCAGGCTACATGTCATAAATTTCATCCAGCTTCAAGCCACAGTTCTGCCATACACTTTTTTAGATGTTGGAAAAACAGAAGTGGGATATCAGTCATCAGTCAGATGTCTGGACTTTAAGTTATCGGAGATACAAGCTGAGCAAACCTTAGCAGCAGCAGAGAAACACTGATCCTGAATGTGAAACTGCTTTATAAAGTGTTTTTATCGGTTTTAATCACCACGTTTGTTTGTTTTGCAGATCATATAAATAATATTAGGTTAAAAACCTCCTTAAAGATGAACATTAAAGATATCCTGACTGTGAGAAGCTAAACAACAGCTCCCATGCTCCCACACTTCTTCAGAGAGCATCTTTGCTGTCTGATTGAGAGACGCATAACGACAGAAACTGACATACTGCACACTTAAATGAGGATGATTGAGTCCTTCCATTCGCACAGGCTTTCCAAATGTTATCAGTCTGAGTGGATCAAATTGTGATATAATAATAATGATAATGAAATTATCATCTCACAACTTAATTTCGCAACTTTTCACAGTTGCAGTTAACAAGATATTATGTGTTAATCTGTGAGCTTGAGAGCTACTGATATGTGTGTGTATATATATGTAGATATATATATACTCACAAAGAGGAGTGTGACTTATTCTCTGCAGCTTTAAAGCCTGCACAGTGTGGGGTTTTATTACATTACCCACTTGACTACTTTATACAATTATATAGTAACCTACTCTTCCATACACATGAACTGTGTGCAACAATAAGATGAATGTTAGCTTTATATATTACTCTGTGCTCCCTATATTGACTCTGAAAATTGAAAAAAGTCCTTTGTCGCTCTCTACCACAGTTCCGCACATAAGCCCTAACATATGAAGGACTGTGAACTGGATCAAAAGCATTAATAAAGAATGTCTTGCCTACAGCCATTGAAGCGGGTGTCTGACATGTTTTTTAATCAGTATATCCATAGTGCATCCTATTTAGAGGCCAGCAGATGTATAGTCTTCTACTGAACCATGCTGATTTGCCTGTCAGGTTGCACCTGTGCTAGACGATTGCCGCCAAATAAAGTCTTCAAGAGCCTTTGGCAAACTGGGACTAACAAGCTTCACACTGTGTTTGTATTTTCACACGTCAAAATCCACAGCGAGCCCACTGATATCACACTTCCCTGGGTAGCATGGCGTGCTGATTTTAAGTCAGGCTTGCACACAACCTCCCAGGACAAATCTGTGCCGCATCCAAAGCTGCTGAGGGAAATGACCCGGGTAAAGTCGGATATTTTAGCTCGGGGAAAAAAGAGAGAAAAGCAAAGAAAAAAAAAAAGCCTCATGTAACAATGTAGTGAGTAATATGCAGGCAGATGAATTGATGGTGGTGATGATTGGATGGATGGATCATTAAGGCTTTGCTTGTATCCCTTCAGGTAGCCCGAAGGCCGCTGACAGAACATGACACATTAATGCAGCGCCTAGATTATCTTCTCTAACTTTGAAATTGATTCTGAATAGTAATCAACCTCTGCAACATTTGCCGTAGTAATTACAGTGAAAGAATTCAGCCCCTCCTAAAGAAGCCGAGGCTCAGTCGGAGATGACATACAGGGGGCCGTGTGATGAATCTCTGAGCAGGTTTTAAAATGAAAGGAACTCAGAGGGATTACTGCCAGTGTCAGTGTCAGTGTTATTAATGCACTGAAAGGAGTTTTTTCACTGTTTTCTCTCTTTTGAGATAATATGAACAGTATTACCACTCCGTTAGGGACACTGAGGTAAACCTGATCAGGGACATGTTACCTCTGTGATAAAGTACAGTACCTTTAAGGACGAATGCGTTCCCAATGTCAAGGACACAACATTTTGCCTGCATGGCTCCACGATCACTGCTATCACCCTCAACATTTATCTCTAACACACAACTGCACAGCAAGGACAGGCGATTTCCTGCACAAACAGCTACTCTTTGTCTGAACATAAAGGGAATATATTATCCCTTTAAAGATTTTCCCTCAGAGCGCCGTCACTTTGACAGCGAGCAGGGTGTAAATTCCACCTTGCACACGCTCTAAGTAATAGCAAGATGCAAACGCATGCTGTTAGAGCGTGTCATGACCACAGCATGTAAATACTTTTCATGCAAGACCAAATCACACTGATGCACTTATAAAGTTGATATAAAAAGTCTCTGCTGCAGGTTTTTAAAGGGTTCTTGAGATTCGTATTGTTTTTCCATTTAAAATGTTTTTGTGCTCTGGATCTTTGTAATAAAATCATATTAAAGATGGAACAATGCTGACATTTACATTAGGATTTAACGTGATCTTGCTATTTCTGTCTTTATGTATTAAAAAACTTCAATTTCATTCATTGGTTGTGTTTTACAATTACTGAGGGCTGATCTTGTAATCAATAAAAGAGCAATTTCATTTGAACCTGCAGCAGTAGCGACCACTCAGCCATGCAACATGCACTGTAACATTCTTGGCTACCAAGGCATACGTCCCCTAAACTCCGTTCACTAAAAATAGAAACTGCTCCACCTTTTCGGCCCCTCCATCATTATTTCTGTACACTCCCTGGCAAATGTGGATGTGCCGACTGTAATTCCAGGCACATGCTTTTGTCTTTTGCTGATGTCTTTCATCAGACATTCTGTGTTGTAAACCTTTTGCCGTTTCAGTGATCTAATTCCCACTCCAGGGTGGTCGGTAATTGAAAAATTGCACTGAAGTGTGTTTCGATGATGTGTTGATGTTTGTGATCTGGCTTCCGTACAGTTATTTAAAACCCTCCGTGTGGCCATGGCAGGCCATTTCATACTGATTGCTAGTTGCTAGAAATTGGCTGTCACTTGGTTGAAATGTCGGACAGCCAGCAGCTGCCTTTCAGCTGTAATCACAGGGATGAAAGAGCCCCGCCTGGAAAAATCACTCAGTGGATGGAGGTGGGAAAATAAAGGGTGGACAGAGGGAGAATTAGCGAGTGTAGATTCACAGACAATAAGGCTGCCTGGACCGTCTCTGATCTGAGGAGAAGGTATTCTGTTATCTGTCCATTTTTATGAAAGAAGCCTTGCTTGGAGACATCAAACGTCACGCGGGTGCGTTTGTGTGAATGAATTCGGAGATGGATTCGCAGTCACAATGGACCGTTCTGCTGGCAAGAAACACACAATCCCCCAGCACAAACATCAAAGACGCATCCAGACCTCCTCCTTCAGGGTCTTGCTCCTCAAAGACGTGCAGAGACCTCGTCCCCCGTCAGCAAACTGATTCCTAATGAGGTTAGGAGACTTCAAACAGGGCTCTGACTCAGCCCTGCTCCCACAAAGATGGGCGTAATGTATTAAAGATGAGATGAGCCGATCGTCTTATACCTGCCTTCGTTTCCCACTTCTGCACACAATCGGAGCTCCATGCTCACACCTTTGACCGAGCTCTTCCTTTCATTGATAAGATTCCAAAGAGCAGATTCTTTCAGAACATGTCCACCAGGAGGATCGACTCCCTCAGCGCCCTCAGCCACCTCTGCTCCAATGCTCTCCATCGTTATATAACTGGGAGCAGGTCGCAGTTAGATAAACACAACCAGCAGACACCAGACAGATGGAGAATGCTGTCAAAACGACTTTTGGTCACCTCGCTGCTCGTTCTATACTGTTGAACTTTACTCAGAAATTGCGGGTTGTATTTTATTGGCACCTTTTCACCACATTTACTCACTGAGGCTCCCACGATCACTCATACAGTAGAATGAATGGGCTTCCTGAGCCATTGCTTATGAAAATAACCAGTGACATTTTTAAAATTAATGAATGTGAATTTCATTGTTTTGCTGTAAACACAAGAATTACTCACCTTTAGTTGGTGTACTAAGCTTTTTTGCACTGACTGATCACCTGGTGCAACTCGTTGAGAAGTAGTGCAACAGGTCAAAGCATGTGGGAGACTGTTCTTGATTACGTCAGCTAGAGCTCCATAAATCAGAGCCTCGTGGTGGCGCTAGAGGAAAAGCCAGATGATCTATAAAAGTCAGAGGGATTCAGGGGAATAATGAATGTCTGTGAAATAGACATTAGATCAGCGTTGTGGACAGGCTGACAGGCTCACCAGGCTGTGGTTATATCGTGCTGCTAGTGTGGTTTAAACTTTTATGTGATGATCTTCAAAGGAGCGACACGTTGTTCAGTGGGTGAATGCAAGAGATCGACAGCCTTCTCCTCACTTAAATTACTGCAAGGACACGTAGCACAATAGGTAAAAATAAACATTCATACAAAAGATGGTGTGACTCATACACAATGCCAGGATATGTTCCTGACTCAATGTTTACCTTGACTCAACAAAGGAACATCAGAAACTCAGCCATCTTTATTTCCTCAGTGTTCATTGCGAGAATTGGGTCATTTATATGTTAAACTGTTGAACATCCTGACAAATATTTAATAGAAATATGTTCTTAAAATTATATTTTTATAGTGTTTGCCTCGTGAGTACCTTTGCAGTGATATAAAATTTGCATAGAAAAACTCTGCTTTTATTGCTGCTCATGAATTTGCCCACCATGCCCTTAAACAGAATTGAAATTCTCCCTCTTTCACCTCCTTGACCCATTTTTAAGCCTATCAAAAAGTGTCCAGTGTGTCCAAAAACCCCAGTTCAGACATCTGCTGATGAGGAAACTCTGCTGGCTGCACTTTGGGAGTCTGAATCTGAAGCTCTACTGCCGCTTCCCTCACGCTGCATGGCACACTGATCTGTTCCTCATCAAAACCAAGGAGTGCTTCCTCCTTGTCACTCTGCTGACATATTAAGAGCAGTCTAACTTCAAAGAGCGCAAATCAACTTTTTGAAAACTTTGTTTCACGTCTGTCACTCACGTCTGCTTGGCTCGCCATAACATAGAGTGGGTACTGCTGGAGCTGTGGTGTCAGATTGGGAATATTGTTTTCTGAGGCTCTGGGCTGAGCGATAGGAGATAGGAGATAGGAAACACACGATTCCTACCCACAATATAAATATTCATAGAGACTGGGCCATGCTGACATTTCAGTAATCTGACCAGTGTCTATCTTGTGAAACAATCAAAGTGCTGGCCCACACAAAGCACCAACACAGCTCACACACACTCAAGAGTACAAGGTTACTGGACCAGGAGGGGGTATGACAACAGACATATTCACTCAGTTGGTGCGACTGGCGTTAAACCCAGACAAGATGTACTCACTCATTACCAGCACCTAATTAATTTGTCTCTTTGAAGTTTGATTACGAGGGAGCTGTGCAGGATGCACGTTAGTGATTTGCCAACATGTCTTTTTAATCTCGTATCAGCAATAACTGAGGAAATCATGAGAAGCGCTCTTAATGTTTGAAGCATTGTTCTATTTTTCAACATTTTATCCTGAATCACTGCATCTTGCCAAGACATCATCACAGTGTGTTACTCCCTGTAAAAGCACAAGATGTAATTTGTTCTTTAGTGACTCTTAGAAGTGTTTTTCAAGAGTCAGCCAGGCTAGCTGTTAGCTAGCTCCTGCTTTCAGTTTTTAAGGAAATCAAAGCTACTCATGGCTAGCTCAACTGAGCGAGAAGATCTTATATTCGTCTGGTAAAATGTGCGATTGCAGGCTGCAGCCAGTGAATGTAGCTGTTTAGCTTAGCATAAATCCTGGAAACAGGGAAGCAGCTTGTCTGGCTCTCTCTGATATAACAACATCCACCTACCAGCAGCTCTAAGTTCAATTAGGATCAATTTCAAATTAATATGTTATGTCTTAATTGCTTAAATTGTGCAAAAAAATAAACAAAACAATTGTAGAAACCACTTTGCATTTTGCTTGGTGTTAGATATCAAAGTATTCGTCTGTTTGTGCAGCCTCCAGGGTCAGATGGAGGTAAACGATACCGCAGTGTTTGGGCTCCACTGCTGGAAGTAATACATTACAGCCGGTACAGACAGTCTTGCATTTCCTTCCTCAGTGGCTAAATCTTGATTTCGTATAAACATGAGCGTACTTGGCTGCATTGTCATTCTGATTATCTTGATTAATAAACAATGCAAATAACTGCGTTTGCACCCAGCTGGCTGTTGACAGAAAATCATTCAACCCTTCTCCCATACTTATTTTAAGGCTTTAAATCTCACAAGTGAGATGGTTGGTGTATAACTTGAAAACTCTCCCGTGATTGCATTCAGTAAAAAAGTCTAAAGTGATAAATTGTTACTCTTAAACGCACCTGCTACGCTCTGCAGCTGCAGCCAACCCTCCATCTGACCTTAAACCCGACCAGGACAACAGCCCAGGTCTGTTCTCGCCATGAGGAGATTAGCTGGACAGTGCTGGTGTCTGGGGGAGGATCAGATGGCCTCCAAACTGTCACCATCCTCTGACTGAACGTTATCTGGTTTCACCCCCACATGTCTATAAGTTTTCAGGCCCTGCGGGGGTTTGCTGAGTCCAAATCGAAGTCTGGGGAGTTCTTTTCATCATCTATCATCAACTTCACCACAGGGGTGGCACTGTCATTTCAGATGACAGGCTGGTGTCCAGTATGGCTACAAGAGGGGAACTTTACAGTATTGGCCAACAGCAAGCGACTGGCTCAGTGTGTCCCCGTCCTGTAACCCATCTCTGCTGTCGGCATCATGAGGGTTTTTTCCTGTGTGTCTGTTTCAAGTTAACAAAGAGAAGCAAAGAGTGTGTTATCATCTTCAATTATGTTATTTTCTCCATTCTATCAGCATCATCAACCGCAGGCCGCACATATCAAAGGTGCTGCATGCATATATTTAATACAGAGTGTATATTTACACCTAAACATCAATACAGGTAATGAGATATTGTACGAGCAGCGTCTGCATCAATACCTGCTCCACTCGCTGTGCGACATTTGCCAGACTTTCTGAGCTCCAGTGCATCACTTCCTGTTTCCACCGTGATTCCCAGTCTGCTGCTTATCCAGGTGTGAAAGTAAAATACAGTTCCCATACTGTCTGATGCTGGTGTGCACTAATCCTGGATTTTGCAGTCCCAGTGCTTTGCTGTTCCTCATCTCTACTGCTCTGACCTTTTGTCCGATTCTTCATTGCTGCATTGACAATATGGTCAGATGGTGAGAATGGTGACAGCTATGAAATATGCAGTAAATAACATCTGCTTATGCCTACCAGCAAAAGCAGAGGTCTCTGATTACCCCCCCCCCCCCGACAGAGCGTGAGACTAACTATTTTCTGCATTGTGAGTTAAATCTTTTTTTGTTTTGGTTTGTTTCTTTCTGGCTTTTGGGGTTTAAAACTGTGAATAATCTCCCAAATATCATCCCACACTTGGAATTCAAAGCATCCTTCTTTGTATCATTTCAGTCTTTATTATCACTCATCAAACATTCCTGATTGGCCAATAATCTCTGAGCTCTGTGTTTTGTCTGGATGCACCATGCATCCTGCCTCATTTGGTCCAAGCAGGTTCACCAAAGGGGAATTACAGCAACAACAATTATTGAACTGACTTTAGCTCCATGGCAAGCAGACAGCACGGAGCCCTATGACTAAGATAAACTTGCCAGCTACAGCACTTGGTAATTAAGAGTAAACATCAATTAGCGAACGCCCACTCACTTGTCTGTATGAATAAAGAGAAAGGAAGAAACCACCAGGAATTTACTGCAGCGTGTAAATACAGGGTTTGCACTCAAAGTCATGTAAATATAGCTGCACAGAAACCTACAGGCTTAACAATGGGAGATGTCTCTCACCCATTACTACGACTGATCACTGATAATCACATTACATATATTTAGTAAGTTAGTATTTATCTAGCATCCCTATTTTAGGTCAAAAATGATATGTGTGTGTGTGTGTGTGTGTGTGTGTGTGTGTGTGTGTGTATGTGTGCAGTGAATGTCTAATGCTGCTAAACCCCTCCAGGCCTGACCCACCCCATGTTACTGTTTTACAGCAACATTAAACTGAAGGCTTTTACCAAAGCAATTATAAGTTAATGAAGCAGTAACTCTGCAACAGCTTAGCAAATATAATATACTTTTTGTAATGTTTCTTCTAAAATTATGCCAGTTTAGATGTTGCTGTGCCTGCACATGGAGTCGTGTTAGTAAGCTGCCTGGAGCGGGGTGAGGAGCTTTGGATGCAAATGACCACATCTAACGTAATAACTGTGGTGGTGTGATTGCCTCTGCTGCACAACAGAGAGCAATCCAGATGGACGTTAATTATGCAAATCAATTGTAAAATTTGCAATGAACTGGTTTTAAACAGGCGCATTTACTCAGGGGACCCTCCCCCAGACTCCCAGGAAAGAGTCTACATTTTTGTTCCTGGGCCATGTCAGCCACAGACCCATCACTCCTGCTTTTGAGTTCACAAATGACTTTTTGTAAATGAGGTCTTGAGGAGATACTTGTTATAATCATTATGCGCACATGCCCGTGTGTGTGTGTGTGTGTGTGTGTGTGTGTGTGTGTGTGTGTGTGTGTTGGGGACGTCAATCCAATTAAGGTGATGAGCAGGACCACCAGTTGTTTATGAATCAGCATTTCTCACCGTGACAGCGAAGGACATTGACGATGACAGTGAGGGTTGCTTGCAGTGCATGCTTCAGAGTGAGGCGAGGGGACACAGCCTGCAAAGCTGTTACTGACATTGTGATGACCACTGTGCAGAAGTTAGCCACAGAGAAATACAAAGACTTTTATTCTTATGGCAGACGTAGAAAGCAGCAGTTGAGTGGCAGGAGATTAGCCAGCGCTGAGGTGGGTAGACAGGCTGATTGAGTTGAGCAGAAAATAGACAGCTGACACTGACAGGTCCCACTGGGTGAGAGCAGGGTGAATGCTTTTAATGTCCACAGGCACATAGAACCTATGTATGAAGAGTCTATCTGCAAAAACACCAAGCAGCGATAGAAATATGTGACACTTTCGGCACAAATCAGTCATCTTCTGCACAAAGGAGGAGGTGCGTGTTGTATTCTGTGTTGACTCCGAATCTTTTCACAGTACTGAACTAAAAAAAAAAATAGTCCACAGATGCCGGTCACATCAGAAAGAAAGGTGAAGAACATCTGAGAGGAAAAGGGGGGAATGTTAGCGCTCAGAGGAGAGAACAACAAAAGAGAGACAGACGTGCACAAAAGCCAGGGCTGCTGCACCGACAGCAGCTTCAGACTATGTCGGTGAAAGAGATGTAGGTCAGGAGTGTGTGTGGAACAAGAAATGAGTAAAATCTGTTCCAACGCTTTGAAACACAAATGTATCTCAAGGCCACTAAAAACACACAACACAGAGCGAGGGGGAATCAAGATGCGGATGTCAGCTACATAAACATTTGTGAACAAACCAGGCAACCTCTCAGATGCAGTGCTGCTTTTTTTCATGATTCATTATAATATGATTTTTTCAAATTTCAGTATTTTTTGACATGACCATATATGAGCGGTGTTTTAACTTTATAAAGTTGTTGAAGTTATTATTCCTGACCAACAGACAGGCTAAAATGTGTGAATTTCACAGCCGGTTCTTTGGGTTTACCCATGTGAAGCATCCAAGAATACCTCTTCTGCGCCTCTATGGCTCTAAGAACTGTAGACCTCAGAGTCAGCGATAACCTTTTCCTGCGTCTCTCACTGTAGCATCCCAACACGTGTTGCCGTTTACACTGTGACACTTGAGCTCTGGAGTAATAGTGAATCACACACGCACATATATCTTATCCAATTACCGCAAAGCAAGATATACTGTATACTGTCTACTGTAATGAATTATTCATAACTCGATAAAGATGCACCACAAAGGTTGGCGTGTTAATCTCGAGTCTGCTGCTCTGAATCCTTTTAAAAGATTATTTCTTCAATTCAGTTGACATCATTACTCGTCATAATTAAGTTGCATTCTGCGGGGGCAGAATTGGGCCACCAATCTGTGACTCGCTGTGATTACAGTTTAATTCTGGCTGCCCTTGAACCAGCGTGCAATTTGACTTGGGTCTGGTGAAACATCAGGACAAAGTGATTAAAGGGGCTAAGGGGAAAACTGCAGACACCGTTTCACCACAGCTGAACAATGGACATGTGCACACAGTTTAAACATCCTTTATATGTCTAAGACAAACACACTACAGGACTCAGACTTTCATACATCTTTATTCTTCAAACAGACAGAAGAGCTCCTTTGGCAGATCCTCAAAGACACTTTGCGATGACAGTGCAGAGGAATGATGAGGTGCGCCGATAAACGCTTAATGCCAAGTGTGATAATGGCAGGGGCAGTCGCTATCCTACAAGAGAAATGCCTGCTTACATGAACCACTTGGCTTCGTGATATCAAACAGTCTCAGTCTAATGGCAACAGGCTGAAAAAGCACAAGCGTTTTAGCTGCAACAAAAGGGCGACAGCAGATGTGAAAAGCTAAAAGAGCAGTTTCCTTTAACTCACGCGCCCACTTTATACAGCAGTTTATTACAGCTGCACTATCCACTGTCCTCAACTTCCAAATTCATTTCCTCCTCTCTGTTAATCCCTCTGTGAGAGCAGGGATTATATAACCCAACAATTTGAGAGACGGTGGTTTTGAGCACATGCTTTATTTTGTCCCAATATTTTTTTTATTTTTTTTTTTATGAAAGAGCATCTGCAGCCGCTATAGCAAATGAATATGCTCTAAATGTAAATCAGGAGGCTCCAACAGGGCCACTTCAGACGTGACGGCTCTCTGCGGAGTCGTGAGGACATCAATCAGGATGTGTCAAGGACTTTTGGGGTAGCTCATGGAGGTCACCGCTGCCAGCAAGGCCTGCCAGGGTGTTGATAACATAGAACATAGAAAAGATAACATAGAAGAAAGAACATGAAACATATCTAATCACATTTTACACTACTTAATCCTAAACCTAAACCCTGAAGATTAGGCCAGTGTTTGATTGACAGATTTCTGAATTCTCTGTTCTAATAAATGCAGGCAGGTTTGTAGAAGCAAGTTAGTTAATAATCAATATGGTAATCAATATCATCGGCATATCAAGTAGGTGGCTAGAGCCACTAGGAGGCATTGAATTCAGTTTAGAATAAGAATTGGACCCAAGGCGAAACAGTTAGCTTCCTTTGAGCTGTGCCATCACTTCTCCAGACATTGTGGGAGCTGAGCTGTTGGACGATGTTTGCTGGCTGACACATCCACACATTAATGATTTTTAGGGAAAGCTGTGGAAACAATCTCACTACAGTGGAAATAACTGAAACTTCATGATGGAAATAATTCATTTGATCGAGTGATTTATATGATTTATACCTATTTATTGACACCTTCAGCAGTCTCTGCCTTGCCTGTTTACACACTTAATGCTAAGCTAAGCTAAACCTGCTGGCTGTAGTTTCATATTTAGCACGCAGACAT
The DNA here is from genome assembly GCA_008933995.1 of Datnioides undecimradiatus. Classification (NCBI taxonomy): domain Eukaryota; kingdom Metazoa; phylum Chordata; class Actinopteri; order Lobotiformes; family Datnioididae; genus Datnioides; species Datnioides undecimradiatus. Next base: position 4,706,331 of record WARS01000059.1, on the reverse strand, counting down.
GGGACTGGTATCGACTTTCTCTTTTAACTCTTGTGGAGACAGAGAATATGAGGACATTCTCCAAATTGTTCAAGTATTTCTTCAGCCTCCCCCACTCATCACACTGATCACTTTGACAACTCAGAAATGGCTCTGTCTTTTTTTCTGGTGCAGGACTTAGAATAAATGTTTTTGACAGGTATTGCCTCTCTGGCAGAATGCAAAGATAGAAAAAGTCAACAACTTAACACCTTTAGTCATACCTGACAGCTGTGTGGCCATGCATAAAAGTGATTCTAATGATCAAATAAGCTGACGGGTCATGATTATCACCTCCCCTCCAGAGCTCCACACCAGCTCCTTCACAAGAGGCATACAGCAATTTACGCAGTAGCGTGGCTGTAAAGGTATAATGATATTAAATCATGTGTAGATGCACAGGAGGGTATAGAGCTTGCACAGAGCTTTGTGCCGACTGAAGTGCTGATGTTTGTGACAGTAGAAATCTACTTAAAAATTCATTATAGAGCCAGTTCACAGTACAGAGACTATAATGCTACAGTAATTGAATCTCAGGGGGCACAGCAGCGGTTGCTTGTGTGTATGCAAGCAGATGTGTTTTGCTAAACAGTGAAGGCTCAGAGATTACCTTTAATAAGACTCCACTCAGTGGAACCTATTATGCTCATCGCTTCTTATTGAATTGAGAGAGACAAACAAATGGGAGGGGAGAGAGATGGACAGGCAGAAAGGACGGGAGAAATGCTTCGATTGGAGGTTTGACCCAGCTGCAGAAACTCTGACCAGTGACAAAAAGCAAGAAGCCCGTCTGGAGATAACGTCAGCAGTAAAAGCAGTCGAATTACTTTAGAGGGACCGACAAATAAAAGAGCGACACCTCTGCAGAACAACCTAGACCTACATTTGAAGGATCTTTTGTCAATAAAGACTGCAATTTCTGACATTCACAGCACATGTTGGAATTCTTCCTCCCGACCATATTTGAATGCCGTTGACCTATTTATTAATTGGATTTTGCAATTTATTTGAAAGTGTTGCTGGACTGAACCGTGCAGCTGTGGATCACTGGTGATGCAACTGTTTTTCCAGCAGAGCAGCATCATTGCACTGCTGTGTCGTCTCTTTACAACAAGTGGTCAGTATTAATCATAAAAAAAAGCTATCTGGTGTGTGACAACATGGAGCAGGAAAATGAACAACTGACCACAAATCTTACCGCTCCCTTTTACAATGCCCCTGGTGTAAAAGGGAAAACACATTTTATTACAGGGCCAGACTACAGCATAAATATTGGCACCTTTGACTGTGTGAAGATGAGTGTAAAGCTTTACATCCACCTCAAAAGAAATACCTTCTATGAATGAACATCAGAAGGATGTCTGTGGATGAGCTGCAGCATAATTAAAACATTCCTAGAGTCTGTGTGTGCGTGTGTGTGATGCACATCCCCAACACACACTCTCATCTCTTGTGTTATTCGAGAGAGATCTGCTATTTTGAATCAACCTGTAGGCACAGGGAAATGAGGTCAGACGCAAACAACGTCGCTGCAGGAATGCAACATTTCAACACGGTGACATTTTCTGTGTGGACACAAAACGAGACGGCTGGTGGACGAGGAGCTCCTCGAAATGTCACAGGAGGTACAGACACACAAAAAGAAAACGTCAGTGTCGCTGCCGTCGTTGTTTGGCGCATGTGAAACTGTGGCTCTGCTAAGATGGGAAGTGACTTGACAGCTGTCAGGCCTTCATAATGCAAACCTGGACTCCTGTGAGCACCCATCCAGCACCCTGCATCGTCACTCTAGTATAAACTGCCACACAACATTCAAGTGTTCAACAGGCAGGTGCATCATAGCTGAAACACGCTCACCTGAGCTGCAGGTGAAACAAGAAACAGATGTTTGGTGTTTGATCCAGTATCTGAGTGATGAGTGTTTCTTGTTAGTGTGTTCATGCACTTGAATAAGAAACTTTACTCAGCTTTCAGTGGACTATCATAAGCCTGGAGTGCTGTCATGAAAACATTTAAACACACAATTTAAAAAAAAACACCAAAAGAATATATAATACAGATAATTTATGTAGAAGTAATGCAGAGGTATAAAGTATAGCATCCCAATATGTGTCAAGTGAATACTGTATTGCAGGTTATGTCAATTTCCCCATAGTTAGCCACAATAAGACGGAAAAGTATCCGGAAACTGTTTTGAAGTAAAAGTGTGAAATATTTAAGCGCATAAAACAGGAAATACAAGTAAAATACTGCTTACACTTTTATCATGCAATTATTTTATATATCATAGGGCACTTTAGAGACGTTGTTCTAACAGTCACGTCTCCTTTCATGTATTTTTAATGCCTATATTCCATATAATAAGGACGAGGTCCGTCATTGAACATGTAGGTCAAAAGCTATTTTATTTTGAAAGTACGGGCGGAAACAGAACGTCGGTAGTATGTATGTTATGACCGTGGTACATTGACCCAGTTTCAGCAAACGCCAGTCTCGTGTTGGTTTGAATTAGCGGCGCGGGGAGCGCGTGGAGGAGCTCCCAGTCTCTCGTGCGGAGGACGCGCTTTGACACCGCGCGCCGCACAATGCTGGAAACCAAGTTTGTATCCACGCAATGAATCCTGCCAACGAAACCAGAGCCGAGAGAAGTACAGAACATTACCTTTTCGCAGTTGGCACCTACAAACTTCTCGCTTTTACCATCGGCACTATTGGAGTGTTCGGCTTTTGTAACAACGTCGTTGTCATCATACTCTACTGTAAATTCAAGAGACTCCGGACGCCCACCAATCTGTTACTGGTCAACATAAGTTTGAGTGATTTTCTGGTTTCTGTCACCGGGATAAACTTTACGTTTGCTTCGTGCGTCAAAGGCGGGTGGACTTGGAGCCAGGCGACATGCATCTGGGACGGCTTCAGCAACAGCTTATTTGGTAAGAGAAATAAACAAGGGGGCGGTTTTTGTTTACACTCGTATTTCATGTTTGTTGAAATAGTTCAGATGTATGAAACTGTTCACCAGCAATCTCTAAATTATTCGTTTCTCACTTAAAATATTAAGCCCCAAGTGCTTTCTGTTATAATTAAAAACGTGGGCAGATTCAGCCTGATGTGATGTAAATGTGCAATACAGAACAGGTCAAAAATAGTTCACTGATCCTTTAGTAGGTCAGTATAATGACCTTGAATCCCTTGTAATTGTTTATTATTATTGTATTTACTTACCAAAGTGTGTTTTCTTTGTTTTAGCTGAGCATATTCTGTAGGTCATTGCTGCATGAAGGGGAGTCTTTTTGTCTACAGCTTCCATTTTATGATGGTCCGTTTATTACCAGCCTAACTGTGCTCAGCAGTGAAGTGTGAATGAACACTCAGGGTCATTCTCCAGGTCCCACTCCTGCAGGAATTATAGCTCAGGAGGATGGATGTGTGATAATGAGCTCATTAGAGCAAACCCTCAATCCTTTTGCTGCTTCATCAGCAGACTAAACACAGAGATGCACTGGACGGCCGCCTCTCTTCTTCTGTCATCCTATTGTCCTTTAATTGACATTCGCTTCCTTGCACATGATCTGAAGGACACATCTGCCTGCTTCTGTCATGTGGCACCACGGCTGGCATCACTTACTTTGTTCAACTGGTTTGCATTGCAAATAAGTCACAGATGAGGATTGCAAATTAAAAGCGCTCACATTTGCTGTTAACATTGAGATGCATTGTTTTCTGTCACCTTTGGAATGACACTGAGCACAAAGGATGTGGCGTCCTGCTGCTATGGCCCACACTCAGATGGGCAGGACAAACCTGTCAGATAATGGAGACTTCAATTACAGGCACATCCTGAGAAATCACCGGCCCTTCCCCTTAGTCATCCACGGTACAGGAGCTGAAAATCTTCATATGTACTGTGTGACATTTCTGTATGTGGGAACCCAAGGTCGGTCAGTCAGCCATGGCATGATCACAAATATAGAGAGCCTGGCTCCCATCACACGTGCCCGATAAGGTTGAGTAAAATATCCCAGTCCCTGCTGACCCGGGCTGTAATCTGAAAATTGAAGTGTACAAAAATAAATGCTCATGGCTCCGCCTGTGTCCTCTAGTTCCCCGTACGCAAACATGCTGTCATCTTTCCTTCTTATCGTATGTATTACTCAGAGGAGGTTGGTATCAGTGAGCCTGACACACACACACAGGGACCACAGGAGCTGCAGCAATAAGCCCTGGCAGTTCTGTCAATGCACGTCCGTCCTTCTGAAACCCTAGCTGGGTGGATGCGGCTCAAGCTGAGTGCACAGCCTGAAACAAGTCATTGTAGAGTGTGTGTGTATTACATGTGTGCGGTCAGTGACACAGTGAGTTGTTAGTGAATTGCAGACAAAGATGAAGAGGCTATTGGAGTATGTAATTGGATAGATAGCTTACGGTATGTGCATCGACTGAAAAGATATAGAATCAATTTCAGATACTGTACCATGACTGTGGATCGTGGATGTGCTCTTTGATTTTTCATGCCACATGCATGTGAACAAAATCATGCACATAAACACTGGAGCTGAAAATATGTGTGAATGCCTGATGCATCCACCATTAGCACCAAACAATTTCACAGCGTGCGGAAGAATCAAGCTGTACAAAGCAGACGCAGGTCTTAGAGGTGTGTGTCTGTGGGGGAGTAAAGAGCCGCTTCTTTGAGCTCTCAAGGATTCACAGCAAAATGCACGAGTGCGATCTTGCTCCAATGCTCCAACACGTTCAGAATTCTGTTTTTACAAAATATGATGAAACTGGTTCAGTCCAAAGAGACGCTGAGTAGCCACTGACCCAGATCCTGCACTGAGTGCTCTGCATTACTCAGCGTGGCTGTCTGTCTTTCTCCCTTCGCTGCCAGGCATTGTTTCCATCATGACTTTGTCTGCCCTGGCCTATGAGCGCTACATCCGGGTGGTCCATGCGCAGGTGGTGGACTTCCCCTGGGCGTGGCGGGCCATCGGCCACATCTGGTTGTACTCCCTGGCCTGGACTGGGGCTCCTCTGCTGGGGTGGAACCGCTACACGCTGGAGATCCACCAGCTGGGCTGCTCCCTGGACTGGGCGTCTAAGGATCCAAATGATGCCTCCTTCATCCTCTTTTTCCTCCTGGCCTGTTTCTTTGTGCCTGTGGGTATCATGATCTACTGCTACGGGAACATCCTCTATACAGTGCAAATGGTAAGTCACGCAGTTATGCTTTCCATCTGTTCAGTCGTTACATGTTTAATAATAAGTTTGTCTAATAAAAATAATATAATTACACACACACACACTTGTGAATCAGTGGCTGCTGATTCAGGTAGTGCACACACTTGAACTGTCTTCAGGACTTCCACTTCAACCAAAATTGTCAATAGTTTTGCACATGTCAGCATGTCATGACATGTCATCTGCTTTCATCTTCATCTTCTGACAGTACAAGTGCTCAGTGGTAAAACATCAGCTGACATTTCAGTCATGTTCGTTGTTTTTGTTTTTCTACTTACAGTTTAGCATCTTTCTTTTCTTCTTTCCATCGTCTTAATCTGGAAACAGCACTGTGGCTGCTTTAAGCATGTACAAACTGAATGACACTTCAAGTCCTTTCAGGACTCAGGTCTACATGCTCAAATACCAAAAAACGACCTCACGGTCTCCACCTCAGCTCAGTTTGCTTCAGCTGCTTTGAGTCCCACTTACATTCCCTCTTCAACTTCATTCATTCAGCAACATTTTAAATCCCATTGTCTTCGAATTCATACATGTGAAGTGGCATTTATTTTATAAATAACACCTTAACTGACATTTCAACTCCTTTCAGCGCTATCACTTCATCATCAGTCACCTTACACTTACATTGACACATTATGTGTTTTATTTATTGTTTGTAATCAAACTGAATATGTAATTTCTTTATTTAATTTATGTAATTTTGTAGCACTTCCCTTTTAACCGCCACTTCAGTGTCTTTCAGTGTTGGTATTTCACTTGTCACAAATAACAACTCAAACTTGAATAACTATTTTAAATGTCAAAACTGAATTTGTAGCAGCACACATGTACATTTTCTTCTGAAAACAAATCACCTTTTCTAATTACAGATGTGAAATAAAGTATTAGATGTCTGTAGAATACATTCAGGACATTGCTATTCCCTGCAAAAGTCTGTAGAGATGCAGACTTTGCAGACTCCTCTGGGTTTTCGTTTTAATGAAAAGAAGCTCCTTGACCCCAACTGGCCAAGTGCTGCCTTTCACTCCTCGTTCATTATGGGCTCCATTATCATAATATGCCTTTATTCCTGCAGGGCTGGTCCTGTACAGTGGAAATCATTGGAAAGCTCATTGTACTTTGTGCCTGTACTGAGCCTTAGAAGTGCAGCCTGTAAGGGTCACTGATGTCGTCAGAGCCAGACAGCTCCAACAGTTCTGGTAATGTCTGTCATGTGCACAGACTGTCAGTTAAGCATTCACGTTAATGATTCCTGCATAACACTGTCATAGAAACTATAGAGCCACGAGATTCTCTAATGTGTTTGTGCATCATCTTTGTACGAACAAGCAGATGGCCAAGTGTTTGAACAGGATAGTATGTAAGCAAACGTGTGACTGAGAAAAAAACACCACGCAGTTCTAATCAAATGACCCAGATGTTTGTCAGCATCATAATTTGGTGCAGCTGCTATGTCGCTGCTTCCCTTCCTTAGGTATTCACAACCTTGTAGGAAGCACGAGCTGTTCCTACCTCAGAGCCCCAAGCTCGAGCACCACAAGACTCCCCGAACGACTCAGAGGCCTGGGAGGACTCATCACACGTCACAGCGTTATGGGACATGCTGTGAGAATCTTCAAAGAGGAGCACTCTGAACCTTACAGAGTATTTTTGGCTTGATAGAAAAGCAGCTAGCCTGCTTTGACGAAGCTATAAAATCTCACTGTAGACACGGAGAACAGCAGAACATGGAAATAGATTATATAAGAACGAAAATACAGAAAAACAGACTTTGTGAATTCATGAATAAAAATAGAGGCTCGCAGTGATTCAGTCAGTCTTGAGGGAGTCTAGAAAATTGCCATATGCTCTATTATCTCATCCCTTTTGCTGAAGGGTATAATCGGATCTATAATGTCAGTCACAGAGTCTGTTATTGAGGCATTACAATGTTGTTTCCATGAGCTGTCAACTATGACCAAGATTATGTAAATAACACCGTATAGTGAACACTTAAAAGCATTGCTGTGGTCTTAAATAGAAACATTATGAACATTTTGCTAAAGCTGCTGCTGGATTAATGAATTAAAGTGATACCAGGTCATTAAAAACCAGCACACACGTTCTTCCTCTTGCAAGCAAAGATTTCAATTTCAATTAAAGGCACTGTTCCTTTGCTACCGTCTTGCTTGCTCTGGCATGACCAGACCTGCCTGGTTGCTAATGTTAAAAATGGTGCATTGGTAATTGTACCTATGGTGTTATATTGTATTGTTTCAAACGTCAACCTCAAACCTCAGATCAAAGTTGCAGGTTTTTGTTGTAGGCTTCAGCTGCAGTAAAGAAACTAAATAGTTTTCTAGCAGGGGGTTGGGACCCCTTAAAGGGTCACAAGATAAATCAAAGGCCTCCCAAGAAGATAAAAGGATCAGAAAGAAGAGGAAAAACATTTCTGCTTCTCAGAATAATGCTTTTCCAGTTTTCCCTCAATCTGCTGTTTTCATTCAATATAAGAAAGGTTTATCTTGACCTTTAAAACCTAAAACCTTAACAGATTAAGGCCTCTTGAGAAATCTTTTCTCCCACTCTTCTTCACCTGAACCAACACTTTCAAATAGTCAAAACCGCCCAGTTAAACGTGAGATTGCCTGACTGAGTGTTTGACCATTTGTTTCCTGCAGCTGCGCTCCATCCAGGACCTCCAGACGGTTCAGATCATCAAGATCTTGCGCTACGAGAAGAAGGTCGCCGTTATGTTTTTCTTAATGATCTCCTGCTTCCTGTTGTGTTGGACGCCCTACGCTGTCGTGTCCATGATGGAGGCCTTCGGCAGGAAGAGCATGGTCTCTCCCACGGTGGCCATCATCCCGTCGTTCTTTGCCAAGTCCAGCACGGCCTACAACCCCCTCATCTACGTGTTCATGAGCAAAAAGGTTTGCTGTTCTAACGTTTTGTCAGTATTTCTGGGTCAAATTTAACCCCTACACATAACGGGTGCACCTCTCCAGCAAATATTTCTTGCTCCATGCAGCTGGTGAGGATGGCGTCAGTTAATCAAACCATCCTAACAGTGTCCAGGTTTTGTTCCCATCTAGAATACATTACATGTGAGTTCTGATTGGCCACTTCCTGTCTGTTCTGTCGATTCTTTTTCCCCGCCAGTGACCACAGCTGAACTCTGAATTTAATGTGGACAAATCAATAGCGTCTCACTTAGCGGCGGTGGTGTGTATCAGTTTGTGGTTTGAGTAGAAAAAAAAAACAGCGTCAGTGTATTTTTATGGGTGTAAAAGGAACTAAGATTTGAGGGGGCTTTGCTTTATTAAAAAACAGCGTAGAACCTACAAAAAACCTACAAAGAGAGTGAAATTTGAATAAAAGTTGCAGTATGTTTTCCTTTGTCTTGTCTGTGTAGGAGTGAAATTGTCACTTACACTAGCTTTATGTTGCTGGCATCCTTGGGGCGCTGCTATCTTGTATCTTGGAGAGACAAATGAGTGAGCAGAGGGTGTTATTCATCCCTGTGTTAAATACCACCCTTTGATCTCTTCCCTCTGCTTCCTCCAAATCATCTCCTCACAGTTCCGGCGCTGTTTGCTGCAGCTGCTCTGTTCGCGGCTCTCTTGGCTGCACCGCAACCTCAAGGAGCGCCCTCTTGCTCCGGTCGAGCGCCCCATCCGACCGATCGTCATGTCCAGGGCATGCAGCACCAGGGACCGACCCAAAAAGAGGGTGACCTTCAGCTCTTCCTCCATCGTCTTCATCATCACCAGCGATGAGTTCCAGCACCTGGATGTGACTTCCAAGGCTCGAGATTCCACGGAGGTTAACGTCATTCAAGTGAGACCACTGTGATCCACAAGGATTGGACTTTTTACCCCACCACTCAGTATGCCTTAGGACCTAACATGCAATTCTAAGCCAAAATAATCCTGTCTGACCTCCCCGGACATTTCTGTGTCCACACACACTTACAGACTTGTTACATACAATTGTAAATATCCAACTGTCAGCCCCAAGATCTCCTCAAAGCGTCTTTCCTGACAGTGTTTTGTCTAATTAGGTAGTATGAAAGTGTGACATCCTTATCCAACATCAGCTGTGGAGATAGAAGTACATAATGATGTAGTTAACAACTCGTAATTTGTTTTTCCTGGAAAAACAATCACACTTATTTGTCAAAAATGCCCCACGGTGTATGTGACAACTGCAGAACTGTGTTGAGTGTTTAGAGGCCAGCGGTGTTATGGACCTGAGTATGGATCAGCATGTTATAGCAGACGTTGTTTGGTTGGTACCCAACTGCAAGTGTGTAAAATGGAAACTAAGCCTTAGCTCCTTAGCCATAAACCATAATACACAAACCGACATTATTGTGTATGGATTCAATAAAGAGATCCTATTTTAAGCTACCTAGTTTGTGTTCTTTATCTCATTTCAATCTAAATCTTCAGTGTGACAAGAGCAGTCACTGTGAAATGACATTTGGCGGATTTATATGTATGAGGGCTACAGGAGTGTAATTAGATAAGAGGAGATGAGACTGGGACCTCAGTATGCTCCAGTGAGACACTCCTTTCATAACCTCCTGGGCTGTCAGCTATGAATAGACTTGATGAATGGATTTCCATAGCTGGTAAAACCCTTATTCATTGAGGATGTGTGAATGAGTGACTGAGTGGTCTTTGTTTTAAGACACTTTAGTTCAAAGAAATAGAAAATACCCTTGCTTGCCTTGTTGCTAGGAGTTAGACTGAAGAGGATTGAAACTCTCTACAAAACAGGGTTCTTTGCACATCTGGCAGTGTGAAGCTATATCAGGTGCTCCTCAGCTTTAGTGCAGCAGACTTCCAACGGTAAAAAAACACAGAAGCTTAAGGCCAGGCACTGTGGACAACATTAAATATCACAATATTTGGATCAAATACCTTGATATCGCAACAGTCTTGTAGTGATGGCTACTGGTGCTTTCACAAGATATGAGATTTTTAAATTAAATTATCGTCCGCGATGAGGATATTATGACTAATTATGTAGAAGAACAATATAACAGCCAGAGCATTTTGGTAAGTAAAAAAAAACCTAATCACTTTTCTGTAATTCAGCCTCTAAAACCAGGGGAAAACACTTAGGCCATGTCACAATATTACGGGTGATTTGCAGCCTCTGACTATGTAAACCTGCCCGTGCAGTTACACGCTGCATGTTGCTGGAACGTTCATGAAGAGCCCTGTCTTCTAAGATATCTTCTAAATCTGTTCGATAAAAGGCTGCAGACCAAGAAGTCCCTTATCCTAAAGCTTGCAAACTGACATCTGCATCTTATGTAGACCCAACACAAAACCATTCAGGCTAGCTGTTTATTTCTTTATGCTAAGCTAAGCCAAGTGCCTACTGGGTGTAATTTCATGTTGAAATGATTCATATGGAAATAGTATTATTGCAGGTTCCAGAATTAGTTTTTCCAGATTTGATATTGTCCCAAACAGTTCCTCACTCTGCATAAAGTAGGAATTGAACTAAACACACAATAAAAATCTGGCAGTAACTCTGAGCTGAGCAAACATTTATTTGAAATTCACGTGTAAGCATCCAGATGAACCTGCCTGTGTGTTTAATACTGACGTTTCTGTCTTCACATTCAATATTGTGCTATTAATGATGAAGGCATGAAAATAATCCATTATCAGTTTAACACTGATGAAATGTTATTATCAATCATAATGACTGGTATAACCTAAGACAATTATGATAATAGTTCATTAATTTGCATGGCGGAGCCTCCATCATGCTCATTAGAGGATTCAGTCAAACTCTAATTAAAATTTGGACCGTCTCAGTTCACTCTAGTGTATAATGCTGCAGTCTTTGCACTTGTCTGTCAGATCGGAGACAGTGCTCACGGGGTCCTGAGAGCTAGAAGTCTGCTCCACAGTTTCTCAGCAGGGATGACGAGCTTGTTGATATCAGGAGGATTTTTAATGAGCAGGTAGGAGCCTCCCAAAACAGCCCCTGCAGCACTGAACAGTAAGCCTCGTTTTATCACCTGTAATAAGATACATTCAATTGATTTTTATTCATATAGCACCAAATCATAACAGAACTTATCTCTCGGAGCACTTTTCATATAGAGAAGGTTCAGACCGTACTCTATGTTATTTACAGAGACCAAACAGTAAATAAAACCTTCACATAAGGCTTTTAAAATTAATTCTATTTTGAGGAGCATCAGTCTTTCAGAGCACATCACAACTGCAAAGAGTACGACCACCATTCTTCACCCTGATGTCCTCAGTTACACTTTCTTAAAGGGCCCAATGGGTTTTTTTGACTATTTTGTAAACGCAAACGTGCATGTTTATGTAAACTCAGAGATAGTAGATTAAAGCCTTATTATAAAATTATATTATAGTAATTATATTATAATTATAGGAGGCAGTGTTGCATTTATTCTGGTCAATTACTCATTTCTTCTGTAACCTCTGTAATCCTTTATTCAGTGCACGACACATCAGCTGAACCTGTAAAAATGTGTCTGTAATCACACAGTTACATAAAATACAGAGCAGACAGTTCAACGAATGTGCAGAATAAAGTTTACAAGAATGAATGAGGATTTGCTGGGTTTAATGGATCTCAGCTTTGAAGATCAGAGCAGTCCTTTAAAGGAGACTCACTCTTCACAAACTAAGACGTTTATTTTCCCAGTCTCAGTACTGAATTACTTTCTGATTAAACTGATATGACAACATCTGGACAATTTAGTCAAAATGGACCATGGTTCTGTGGTGTAGATCTTGTAAAAATGTGATAAGGGTTTTCTTATCTCCATTTTCTTCATCCTTTGATTGTCCAGCATCTGGTGATTAACTGGTATAATGTTCGTTATGTTTTCCATCTCTGTTTAGAATGTTAGCTCGCCAACTTTGGCTGATCAGCCCTCAACACAGTATGGGAATGTCCTACGTTTTGTAGATAGCTGTTAGCTGTATTGGACAAATCAAACTTTGACTTGTTGTTAGGTAAAATTCACCATCATCTCCGAGGCACAAACGTCTGAACCAGAGTTCATTGTGATCCAACTAATAGCTGTTTAGACATCTCATCTTTAAGGACCCACACTTTTCCTACAGTAGAGTTATACTGTCTTCACCTAGTTCAGTGACCTTCACAGCTTACCTACAGCATCCTCCCTACACTTCACAGCACTGAGCTCTCTGCAGTAGACCTCTGTTTGTCCATGTCAATATCCCAGTACTTTAACTCTTATATTTTTCTGCTGTATGCTGCTGCACACTACACATTCTCCACCCCCAAATAGAGGTCGTTTTGCCAATTGCCCGAACATCCCTGCGGGTTTAATCAATTTACAGGGGAGGACGTGAAATCCCTGCTGTCCTTTTTTTTTTTCAAAGATGACTTTTTTGGGGGGAATTTCTGCAATAACGACCCAGAGAGAAAGACAGAGAAGGCAGAGTAGAAGGAGGGGATGACACAAAGCAAAGGTGTTCAGGCTGCTGCGGTAAGCATTCAGCTTTAATAACTGGTACACACTCTACTTGGTGAGCTACCCCTCACCACTGTCCTTCCGACTTTGAGCGACTAGCGCCGAAACCACCAGCACAGGTCACATTAACCGGCTCAACACAGTCAAACATGGAAAATCAGAAACACTTCTGAGTGCAGCAAGGTTCAGTGTTTGCAGTAGAATAATTAAAATGTTTCTGAAAGGAGACGGATTCACCCAGGGAGAGTCACAGCCGCCTCTCATGCTCGCTGCTGATAATACTGTGACTTCAAAAGAGTCCCAAAATACAATGCTAAAATGTTCAAAAGTGCGAAATATTACCCAAAATAAACTGTATGCAGGAAAGATGAAACAAAAGAGACGTGTTTTCTCAAAGGGCCTTACTTTTTCTTGCCAGTGCCAGCGCTCCACAGCTTCATGGTACCTTGTTCTGGTGAAAGTGACCTGGAGACAGCAAAGGACAACAAATGATGCATATTTTGTTGCGGACAAAGCAAAGTGACTAATGGTTTTTCAATTATGGAACTTACCATAGTGTAAAGTGGAATTATTGTCTTTGGCATGAGGAAGTGAAGGAAGTTATCAACATGTTTTCTGAAAAGGAACCATCTGGAGTTGACATGGGCTCGCATCTACAGAACCAAAAAAGGGCCATTTTAGCGAAGTGAACCATCTGTCCTTCATAATGTGATGTCGTTAAATAACCCTCAGAGCCACAGCAGAAACTCCAGACAGTGTCTCCTCCACTCAGCTAAAACAAAGTGCTGCGCTCAGTTGGAAAATTGTTTTCAGCTCATGAACTTTCATAGAATTAAATGAAAAATCAGATGTGATGGTGCAAAGATCTACTGATAATTGAAGTGGTAATTGAAATGATCAAAGCTAATGCTTATTTCGTATACAAAGAGTCTAGAATATTGATCAATTGAGGTGGTGAGCTCTCTCATAACTAGTCTAAGTAGTGTTGGAGGGCATTATTTAGGGACATATTAACATTTGAGTATGACATCTGGTGATTGTCAGATTGATACTAGTTGATGCTGTTCATAAGATGCAGTATTAAGGAGAGAGAGTCAGACAATTAACATACATTTACTCTAGTAATTGTACTTCTGTACAGTTGTGTGGCACTTCTACTTTACTCATATATGTCCATTTTATGGAAGATTTCAGAGGAAAATATTGTAATTTGTACCCCTCTGGGTAATTTTTACTTCACGGCTGCGTTTTCAAACATGCAGAAAAGTTTGACTAGGATTCCTATGGAAGTCAAGGATTAATCATGTATGATGTTTGACCCAATTCCACAGCCGGAGTCCTTTTTTCACTCTCCTACAGCTCAGTTTTGTTCTCCACCAACTCCTGAGAACTTTGTCTGTCACTCTCTCTAAAATAGTGAGGTTAATGCATTTCTTATAGATACTTTAACACTTTGATAGATGCAATGTGGTTTAGAGATGCATTTTACAGTGTGGGGTTAAATTGGACACATTAAGTGAATATGCATTACTTCAATGTAGTTGTACATGGCCAGGTCCGCAATTGCATGGTCGTCTGGAACTCGAATCCTGGTGTACTCAGGCAGCACGACACCTGGGTGGAGACACACATTTTTCTTATGAATTTTCACTTCAGTCTCTTTGCTCCCTTTAATCTCCTGTTCATTTGAAGGCACTTACTGAAATCCTCATTCAACTGTTCCATTAATTCCTCAAAGACAATGCAGTCCTCAAAGCCCTATAAAGCATGAATGGATGAATGAGTTTCCATTTGAATCTTTACTCCCTCTCCTCCATTTAGTGTTACTTACAGCGTTCATCCCCTGCCCGTAGAAAGGCACCACTGCGTGGGCTGCATCTCCCATAAGGACACACTTGTCGCCAATGTGATATGGGGAGCACTTGACAGACACCATGGCCTGCCCAGGCAAACGGAAATAATCCCTCTTGAGAGCATCACTGGGAGGCACAAATGGAAATAAAACAATTACAAACTCATTCTGGGATATTCATTTTGACAGTTAAACAACAGACTCTGTTTTTTTTTTTAAATTGCCTGCCACAAAAGCCTCTGTCACATCTGAGTAAGCTGACACAAGCATGCTCTGTCTGCAAGAGGAGCGAGCGCATGGCATTCGGCTGTTTACGTCTGAGCACTCCAAACAAAGTCAAGCCAGAGAGGAAGTGAGCGAATGAAGCCTGAGGCGCCTCTATGGCTCATGCCTGCGCTATCTCTCCGTCACCCACAACATACGGTTCACCTCAAAATTAAAACCTCACTGCACAAAGCCATGTAACTATAAGTCTGCAATTTCACACATCACAGATCATGGGCTGTGGATGTCCCGGCGTTGACGGGATGATGGGAAATGAAAGTGATTTTGAGGATGACTTGGCAGGTTGGATGAAGAGATAAAGGCAGAGCGGGAGAAAAGGGGGGAGACAGAGATGACAGACAGTGGGGAGAGAGCGGGTGAGAGAGTCTCTTACGCGCCCATTAGTGGTATTGTGTCGGGGAAGTATTTCTGGAAAAACTCGATGACTTCATCTCCTGTGGTGATCTTCTCAAACTCTTCAAAGGGCATGAAGAGGGTGCAGGTAAATGTCTTGTCCTAGATCGGAAAACAAAGGCAGTGCGCTGTGATTACGCCTGATTACAAGATGATTTACGAGATTAACCTTAGACCACCCAGTGTTCCCGCCGCAGACTGCTTTTATTACACAAAATTGTTCTGATATTTTTAGGGTCATTCTCAAAAGGAGCATCCTGTAATGACAAGAAACAGTCTACAGACATGCTGGCTGCTCTGTCACAGGCACCAGTGTTGGGCAATAGTGCGTTATGTAGTACGCAATTTCAGGAGCAAGATTACCTTTTTTGATAAAAAGTCATATAAGGTATGACGATTTCAAACTTAAAAGGCCAAAAGTTGTCAGCCCATCAATCACAGATGAAAATACATCAATAAAATAAAGCAGCGGCCTTTCATAAATGCTGCCTGCTCCTGTATTCTGTTCACACCAGACATTTGTTAAATGAGTATTTTAATACCTGTTATATTTAAACACACTCTCGTTGCTCCATGCTGAACTTATCACTGAATCATTCACCCTTCAATGCAAATGTGCCAGCCAAAGTGCACCAGGGGCTGTGGACGTGACATTGTGTGCCCATCTGAGCAGGTGCTATCTATCAACATCACAAAGTCCTCCCCGGGGACCTTTTGGCACTGTCTCTGTTACCATGGCGTCCAACAGCAGCAGGGATGTGTTGTGTTTTGTTTTTCTCAGCCTTAATGTGTTCCTGGGCGCTCGGGCGGTGAGTCGACCGCCTTAACCTGGCGTCACTGAAGAGTGCAAAACTGTTGTGCTGAGTCAGCCGTGCAGAAGAAAAAATCATTGTGGGATTAGGAAGGACAGGAGAGACAGAGAGAAGCCTGACAAAAGCAGACAGTGAGGCCAACTGGAAGGAGGACACAAGGAAAAGTAGGTATGATTTCTGATGAGTAAGCCTCTGCCGGCTCGCAAGTGTCTGTAAACAAGACTAATTAACTCTATGAGGAGGTCAATCATGCCCTGAAATCCTCTGAAGTGCTTTTGTATGTGTGTAACAGCAAGGGCCTGCCAAAAGGGAAAAGAACGAGGTAATAACCTCAAAAACAAACACCTTTCATTGCTCAGTTCGCACCTGTAATTTGAGAAACAGTGTGGATATAAAACACAGGAGAGAAGGAAATTCACACTCACCAAGTTGGGCAGGGCGATCATCATGAACGTGTTCCGTGGCCAGATGTGCAGATAATTAGGCTTCATGGCGAACTGGGGGCCATGATGAAAAGTGGAGCAAACACAATGAAATAAACAAAAGGACTTCCACAACGCTGCCTAAAAACTGTGATCCTAATGCTTGCAGCATCTCGCCGCCCTCAATAAAAGAAGGGTGCTGCTCAGAGGACTGACCTCGCCATTTATGGGTGGCATGGTGAGCTCCATGTAGCCGTGGGGGATGTAGGTCTGGCTGTAGTTGAAGCGGCTGCGACGGAGGAACTGCTTGCGGATGGTAGAGAAAGCTCCATCACAGCCTACAACCAGATCTGCCTTGATCTGCTCCTCGGCCCCATCTGACCTGAGAAACATACCAATAACACGACAAATTATCCTAAATATACAGTACACTGACATCTTTATGCACTATATAAGCTAAAAGGGTTAGCTTAACTAGATTTTGGTTGATTTAACAGGCTAATTCTTTTCATGTTTAGCCTGAGGGCCTTTAACATTACTAAGAAACAGAAAAGCACCAGTAAGCAGTGTGCACGTTTAATAATTTAATGAGCAAAGACAACTTTTTGGCAAGAGAAGCTCCATCAGGCTTCCTGGGGGCAATGTTCCGATGCCCACGCACCTGTCACCCGGGGTGACACTCAGATGTGTAGAAAGGAGGATGTTTAGCCTGAGAAAATGTGGTAGGTGTTGGACCCTCGGGCTATGTGCTTCGGGTTTGATTCAGACACAAGTCTAATGCAGGCAGTGAGCTGTATGTTTGCGCTTCTCTTTCTCACACTGGGCCTTTTCATCATGCACACTCTGGGAGTATCTTTACCTCTGCAGGAGTTCACTGAGAGCTGCAGCTTTTCTGACTTTCGCATTAGTGCGCTGCTAAATTAGGCCAAAAAAAAAAAAAAGTATTTTCAGAAGGAGATTTCACAAAAGGTATTATAAACAGTTTGTTTATAGTATTTAACTGACACTTTAAATCAGTATTTTATTGACAATATAAATATTAATTTATGAGTTGCACAGATACTGTCGAATGATGTACTGATCATGGCTTGATTTCATTCACAGCCTTTGTAGTCACAGATGATGGCGTCTCTGGCCTCCGTAAACACACACTATACTGTTTGCTAAATCTGATCCTTGCCATTAAGATGGCAAACCAAGTTGCTGCAAACAGCGAGAGTGACTGTATCCATGGACACAGTCTCATGCGGCAGGCTGAAAGGTTCCTGTCACCGCTCTTGCTGTTAGTTAAATGTTGGCTCTGAGATCTGACGTTGTTTCACGGGACAGCACACACCAATGACCTGCGTGGACTTGCTGGTGCATCTGTTAAACTGTGTTAAACACCTCTGAATACATTCTGCTTTGCACTCTATCGTCTCATTTAATGACCCTCGCGCTGGGGATAATGATGTTTTTTGTTGCCGAATCCGTTCGACGCCAGTAAGCATGGCTGCAGAGTGTTATTCGTTTCATTGTTCCTGACACCACAGGCATTGCTGTGCATATTCATGAGTTTCAAATCACAGTCCAGGGCTTTATGGGTCAAACCATAAAGCATTATAAAATTCATTGCAATCTATAAAAAAGTTGAGATATTTCAATCTGGACCCACACAGCCACATTACCATTACTGTTGGTAATGGCGTGGCTCATAATAGGTAACTAAATCATTTATTAGGAAGTCTGAATGTGTTTACACAAGATAAATGTCTCCTAATGTTTTGAATCATGACTACAAGACTGACATTCAGCTCCTTATTGTCCCAGCAGTCACACGACACTTGGATTTATTGCTTGTATTACGCGTATTTACTTCTCCAGGATGATAGGATTCTTCAGGCAATACGTCATTTTGACAACTTCGGCAATGAGGATTTATTATTTACTCAATGGTCATATTTGTTTTCACATCGATATTACAGAATATACAAAATATACACAGGGAGCAATAAATCTGTAAGCTGTCTGGATGCACAGTAAATCTGACATTATGCGGTTTACTAATTACAGTGTTGTGAGGCTCTGTGATCCTTCTGCAGCTCGTATGCGTCCACGCTATGTTGATTTCACATTGGCTCTGCCCACCACACTGCTACAGCTCTGCAGCTAAAGATGTCATATCTCAAGAAACAAATCAAATTATTGAATAGTGGTCGGAGACATTCCAACATGTTATTCGATTATAAATATAGACCAGAGCATAACAGGACAGCAGATCATGTATTATCTGTTTTATGCTGATGGCTATCTCTTTACATTTTCTGGCTACTATGGGAGGAAAGTGGGCAGCATAGGTCTGCTCTGTGTACATTCAGTTATGCAAGTTGGAGGAAGCAAATACTAGCAGCCATAGTTCAGCTACAGGGCAGAGGGAAGGATGTATCATGGATGAATTAAAGTGCATGAAAGTGTTCGTTCGCTCATTCTAACCAACTGTTTTCAACTAGGTGCAGGTTGGACCACCGGGCATGAAAATGAACAAATAAATAGAAATGACAACCTACACATCAAATGGATTTGTACACATTTTAGATAAGGCCGAATTCAATTAAAAAAAACCCCTGTGATCAAATTAAACAGAGTTTGTGCTCACGCATTTTGTGTTAATAATTCGCTGCATGAACACGCTAATTCCCACAACTAAAAATACCTGGAGGTGTTTCAGTGTTAATTGGGTTGTAAATTGTGCGTCACATTTTTCCTCAAGGACAACCAATTACAGAGCTACTAAAAAAAAAAGTCACACGCAGAGGCTTCAGAGGCTACGTGTTTATCACCATCCCGGGCAGTTAATATGTACGAGGCCACGCGTGTTTACATGCGAGAACACATGATCAATAAAGCCGCTGTTAAAAACAAAGATTCCCGGATGAGCAGACCCTTGCTCTAAATTACCCTCTATATATTCTGTGCACGTTTGCGTGTGTGTGAGAGAGCGTGTGTGCTGTGAGTACAGGGGTGCGCATGTGTACGATCAGTAACTATTTACCTGACAAAGGTCATTAGCCCTGTTTCTGCACTCCAGTCCTGCAGTTTGTGGTCAAAGTTCAGCTTTGTGTTAGTATACGTCTCTGCCTCTGTGGGAGTAAAGTGGTACAAAAGGAGCAAATGCAGACATGACGTAACACCAGATGTGTGATGCATAGCCTTCACGATTCTATTAAAATGCAGAACAAATGCAGACTGTCAGCAAATAGTTAAAACAATGGTCCGCTGGGGGGGGGGGGTGACCTCCTGCTGATTACCATGAATCTCATGAACAACGCCACACAGCAGTCAGTGTGTCAGGTTTTGTGAAAACTGGTGTTTAGCTTGTCACACTTTGCCCAAATCTCTTCATCTCACTGTTCATTCCAGGAGTCTGGGCCAGCCCTGATAAGAGCAACAGCTTCACAATCAGACCCTTTTTTTTTTCAGCACACACGGGCAAGCAAATTAAAACTCATGCCCATGCTGTCGCACGTTATCTCCAAACGTACACTGAGGCACTTCATTAAAAATGAGACAAAATCCTTTTACCCTGAAAAGACTAATGCATTCCCTGATCTCCCCTGATGTACTGATGCAGTTTAGAGACCTAGCATGAAGCTAATACTCAGCTCACTAGCAAGCAGCCTATAATATAGGGCAGTTTGTGAAGAGAAAGAATATAGTCTTTTATCTTGGAGCTTTGTGAAGTGTTCGTGGATTAAAAATGTATTGAGGGCAGACTTAAAACCTGATTGGTGCTTTCATAGAATTCAAAAACATGTATTAATATACAGTATATTATGCTGCTTGTGCAAGTGGACAAGTGATCATTTAAAGCAATACACATCCTAACTCTTACAAATAAAAAGTTGAAATCACTCACACTAAACGCCCTCAGTTCAATACACTCTGAGGCTTAGCTGCCCTTCCTCATGTGCAGTGTGCATTTAGCATGGTCAGTTAGTTAGCTGTCATTTGTGGCTGCTGTAGCAAAACACAGCAAACCCTACTCAGTTTGGCTTTAAAAACAGTTATGTAGTCAAAGCACAAGCACACGTCAGCGCCAGTTTCACCATTTAATATTACAGAGAGAATTCTGCTGCCTGTAATGAGATGACACAAGTATTGAATGACAGCATGTTAAGTAAGTTTCCAATCCCAATTGGATTCCAACTAATTCCTGTTAGCTCACATGCTGCGTGTAAAGCATTTTGTTACATATTCATTTATTCATCCAGACAGTTGGTATGAATGAAAATCGAATATAGAGGAAGAGACTAATGGTTAGATTGTCACTGTGGTTGTACCACAAGAGGAAAACAGCTTTTACATGTGAAGAATCCCCTCAATTCCAATGGAACTGGCTCATCACTTACTATGATTTAAGTTTCCTCGTGTGCATGAGAGATCAAGATTGAGATGATACACTTGTTACAGTGCAAGTAAAGCTGCTGTAGTAGCGTTGACATAAAAGTTACTCAAACACTGAATTATGCATCATTACATGTTGAATTAAACATTTGAATATTAAATGATCTTTTTTCAAAATATATTTGGTTATTTCAGCACACATCCCATGAGGCTGCACTCAGTGTATAATGATTTTGTTATTGTAATTATTATAATAAAAAAAAAAAATACAATATTCATGTTCTTACCTGTTAGCAGCTCTTTGTTCAGATTGGCGCGATCTACTGACAGGATGTACTGAAAGGAGAACAATCTGTATTTTAGTTTAATTCTGTAGATACAGCAACTTCACAAACAGAACTGTGACAGTTCATTTAAATGGGAACAGGAAGTCTCTGTGGTTCATACTCCATATCCCTACATTCACAAATCTACATGCTTTCACTGTCTGTCTAGCATTTTTTTGTTTTGTGCAACCGTGTTAGTCCCCATGAGATTAAGGATCCCTGCCAAACTGGCGGCAGTGTAATTAAAAACTATTTTCAGACAGACTAACCATACATACAAACAAAAGGAGAACATTTTGTGTTGACATACAAACCTCATTTTGTCGGCCCTTTGTTACGTGATAAAAAGAAATTCAGTGTGGCACAAACTGTCACTTGAACTGTTCATCATTTGGCACATCCTTGACTTACTCCAGTTAACTCACCTCTGTGTGTGCATGCATACTGCGGCTTCTTTGTGTCTGCTTAAAAAGGTACTTTTGCATATGTTGCTGAAGTGAGTCTAAAACGATGCATGAGGTAATTCTTACCGTATGATTACTAACAACCAAACACTTGTTATGTAGATGCAGTGGGGTGTTCTTTTCTGCAATATGAGGGAAATATTAAAGATACTGTACACACATGCAGTGCCCCTCAATTAGGTAGTTTACCAGGAAGTGAAAGTAACATGAAATAGTGCAAATAGTGCATTACCATGCAAATGACAATCCAATCTGAGATTTGTTATGTTATCAACTGACCAATAGGTCATTAAATAGTTATGTACACTTTAGGTTTGAGATGTTTATGAGTTTGTTACCACTCTGAATGTCTTATTGTATGGCTATGCTGTATGACCTCCTCCTGGCAAATACTTAACATAGTTCATACATGGTCATAATCATATGCCAGTTTCATTGCATCCTGGCTCTTTCTGTGTTTTGCACGATGAAATACTGCACATGTTCACTTTACAGCACCAGCTTACCTGGCCTTTCTTGCCATAAGGGATCGGAGACTGTTTACCACTCAGGGAATGGATCATTCTTGCATGCATGGGGATTCCCTTGGAGATAATCTGAGGGAGAAATATGTTAATACAGGCGGTCAAATTTTTAAAATGACATTAAGCAACATTTAGGGTGAGCAATTCTGTATGGCGCTGTCCTCTGCACTGGAAAAAAAAAAACAATGTTTCCATGGAGTCTTAGTGGAGACAGTGTATCATGGCATAGACGGTCCAGCTTGTCCATGTGGTCACCAAGTAAGTGAAAACCGTGTAACCTTGTTTCATCAGACTGAAGAATCATGCAAGTGCAAAAAACAGGGTTTGATGCAGAGTTCCCAGGCGCTCAGGCATACATAACATGGTCAGTGCAGCAAATGTGGACCAACAAGAAAAGATTGCTGACCTCACATGGCAGAATAAAACATCTTGGGTTGACTGCGAGTAAAGAAAGCATGGTGGACAAGGTCCCTGAGGCCTGGCCACGTATTTAATATTTCATTATTACAGCTAAAGCTAAACAAAAAGGGGTTTGCTGCTATTGCCTCCTCTTTAGTCTACGATGCATAGTTTAAGAGGATACAGCAACAAGGGAAGGAATAACAAGTGATCTACACAAATTACCTCATTGTTTTGTACAAATATTAAACCGCTTAACAAACACGTATGGTCAGTGTGCCTCCACAGTCCTGGGATCAACCTCACTGCACCTCAATTCCACGTTATTAGTCGAACAGTGAATATATTTCATCAGCATACCTTCTCCTCCATTCCAACGTGCTTCAGTGCTTGCCGGCCCCTGTGAGACAGAGCCAGGTTGATGCTTCTCCCCTTCACAACTTTGGCTTTCCGGATATCTGACCAAAATCAGACAAATCAGTGTTTCAGTCGTATAACTTTGTGAAATTTGTATTCCCTGTTCCTTCAAAAGGCAATATTTGTAAGTTTGACGTGTGGGTCTATTCCTCAGAGAGAGGAGTGACGTGAGAGTGTTATTTATTTAAATAGGTTGTTCAGGGAGCTTTGAATACTACCTTCCCGACTTTCAAACACTTGCACATCAAAGCCTCTTTTGGCAAAGAAGCAGGCGTTTAGTGCCCCAACCTAAAGGGTGAGGAGAAGTGAGGACAGGTCTTTAAAGATCTTGGCAAAATGCTAGTGCTTCACACCCTCATACAAATTAGAATTTCTTATACTCTTATGTACATTATCAACATAACATGTGCTGCTATTCCTAAAGACTCCACTATACTTTGGTCATTTGTTTTATTCCACATTTTAAGGTTGCAACACAGATTTGACTCCGAAATACACATTAACAAAGGCTTTGCGAAACTGTTGCCTTGGTCAAGGCCATTATACAGTCAGGAGATCAAAAGACAAGAGGCACTGTACAATGAATTAATAATTCACTTTCATTTTCTTTTCTTACCAAACCACCGCCCACCACTGCTACAACTTTTTTCTTGCTCGACTGGCCACTTGATTCCTCCATTGTGCTGATGGCTCTCTGGTGATCTGACCCTCCACACTGTCCAGCTCAGAGTGATTTACAGAAGTTGTGGGTAAAGCTTTAAAAGAGGAGGAGCAGAGTGAGTCCCATGAATGTCACTCTCGGCACCAGTTCCCCTTTCAAAGCAAACACAAGAGACAGATAAGAGAACAATTTCCAAACACAGCTCTCGCATCAAAAGGCCTAAACCAGACACTCCTTGTACATAAGCCAAAGTATGCAGGAGGAGGTTCACAGCTGGTGTCAGAACATCACTGCCTGAGTGATGGATAGTAGGCTTCCGGGTGCAAAACCAAAGACCCTAAGGAGACACAGACCCAGAGTCAGTTGTTAGACATAAAGGTAAGAATAACGTCATTACATCAGAGTTACTTTCAAAACATCGTGTGCAACTGTTCAGTGAAATTTTAAGTGACAGCTAATGTAATGGATTACAGTTTATAATGTCTCAGTTGACATGGAATGGATGGCATTAAAATGTACAAGTAAAGAAATCTGTCGCCATCTAGTGGCAGCGTGAGGCCAAGGCAATGTCAGCCTTTCAGTCTCTGCTCATACACAAACATGCAAATTCAGAGTCGGTACTATCAAAGGAAGGACGGAGAGGTTCATACAAGACATAATATACAAATAGGAGAAAACTATAATCATTGTTTTTATTGATGCCTTAAAGGGGGCAAATAATGTGTATTTTATTTAGCTGCATCGTCCTCTTAATATTTTTTCATATTGTTATTAAGTGTTCAGCATCCATCCAATGTATTTCATGTAGGCTGCATGAGATTAGAAATGGCAGCAGGCTTCACTATTTAATTATTATCCGGCCTCCCCAACTCGTGTCTTAGTTTATCCGATATACATGTCTTTAAAAAAAAAGCACTTCTTAGTCTCTTAGTTTACAGGTAATGCACAGTCGAACAGTAAATCATTATGTTTCATTACATTTTTTGGTATTCGATCTATGTTGCAAACATTTTAGGAATACATGTTTGAACGTCCCCAGTTATATTTAAGCACCAGCCGAGTTTTAAAATGTGATTTTTCTAAGTCTTAGGTCGTTTCGTAGTTTTTAAGTTAATACATGTCAATTATCTCAAACTTTACAACTAATACAATATTTCGGGTATGTCACCAATTAACCGCGCATTGTAATTTTGAAATTTAATTAAAGTAATTAAATTTAAGTAATTTTAAACAAAGGAAGCAACAGTGTGTTTTATTCGTTCGACATTTTATTCTGCTGTGTTAATGTCTCACCATACCCGTATGTACAGGATAAAGCAAGACACGTGAACGTTGACGTATCAAGTTGGAACTACACAAGCAGGCAAGGATAGTCGATACCAGAGTCAATGACACGACGTAATTTTCAAACGTAGGCTAGAAAATTTTCCGCATTCCATTCACTTTTACTTTAGCTGTATAATATAAGTTTATTTTTTTGATGATATCTATATGTATGAATTCATCACAGAACGGTTAATCTACCACCTTGAATTACGCTCTGCTCTGGGTTCGATTGTTTTTACCTATTCAAATATGGCGCTGTAAAAGACGTGGTTTGTTTTTCATGGGTGCAAAGTATGTTTAAGTGCATTAACCGACCGGCCCAGTTTGCGAGATATCTCCAGTCAGCAGACAACGGTTTCTGTCTTTACCGAGATTTTAGGTACGTTTTGTGAAGCCAGTTTCGTAACCTTTTGTACAAACTAATTGAGTTATTTCCACAATAAGCCGCAAGCTAGCCCGCTACCAAGCCGGGCCGTTAAAGCCGGTTTGGTGACCTAAGTTAAGCTCCTAGCCCCTCGTTGGGTTGTTAGCTCTGTTGCTACCAAATGTGCTAATGTTAGTCCTAAAACGGTACATGTATTATCGGTATATTGTTAAAAACATTGTAAAAGATGAACTAAAGATGATCATAGAATTAGACAGGTAAACTAAGCTGCCGCTGGGATGTTTGCTCCTCTTTCTTGAGCTTTTGCGGCTAGTTTAGCAAGCTAACGCTAGTTTGCCTTCAGTGAGTGGGATTATTTTATGTCCTCTAGTGAGCTACAGTAGCTAATCAATGCTGTACCTTGGCAGTTATATTCTACTTTACAATTTACTGCCTAAGAGTAAACTGCGAATCATAAAAGTCTTTATAATATTTTTATTGATAGCTGTACTTTGTTTAATAAAGGAAGAACCGTTATTTATGCAGCGCTGTTATTGCAAAGTAGCAACACAAACTCTTTAAGTTCAAAACAGGTTTGTAGAATTAAATATCATCATGCTTAAATGCCATAATCTTACAAATGAAACATTAAACCACGGCTTGCATGAGCAGATCATCTCACAGTGATGGTACCAGCCTCACGTCATTGTTACACTGGCTTAGTGAAGTTGGCTTATTTAAGGTGTCCGTTGAACCTCTGAAGGTCACTTCATTTAGGGCTGTGCCTGACTGTGACCTACCAAAAACATACGATAGACTTTCCCTCAGTGCTAAAACCTCTGATCATAGCAGAACAGGCTCTATGGCTAACTGCACCAAACTGTGCGTTTGATTCTCTCCACTGCAGGCTGGTGTCATCCTTGCCACTCAGAATGACCGACCCGGCTGTGAACAGGGTGGTTAGTGACATTATTCGCTCCCCCGAGGACAAACGGGTTTACAGGGGCCTGGAGTTTACCAATGGCCTGAAGGCCATGCTCATCAGTGACCCAACAACAGACAAATCCTCAGCTGCTTTGGATGTCCACATAGGTAATGGTCTTCCATCACTGCTGTCTCAGCTAATCATGTAGCTTTCATCCAGTGGAAATTGTATATTCATAATGCAGGCTTGGAAAGCAGTGGCGAAAGGCATGCAGAATATGTAACTACTTTTGCCCTGTGGCTATGGAAATAATCCACATTACAGTAACTTGAAAAACCGTGCACACAGTAACCTCAGTGCTTTTCTTGTTGTGTTCCTAGAGTAACTATCTTTGATCTTTGATCTGTATCATCTAGTATTCCTCTTCACATGAATAAACCGGCAAACATAATATTGACATTCACAAAGCTTGCCTCCCATTTACGGATAAAAATGTTTCCTTGTGAAAACTTCTCTTTGACTGAGTATTAATGTAACATGCCAGGTATCTTGACCAGTACCAAGAGTTGAAGCTTTCCCAGCTTGCTCTGTAACTGGTTCTGAGCATTGATTAAAACATTGCTGAAATAACAAGTTAATAATTTAATGCTGCATATAAATGTATCTGCTGTCACTACACATCTGTGGTTGTTTCCACTCCTTGCTTTTCCTCTCAGGTCTGTCCAACGAATCAGGCGAACACTGGAAAGTGGAGATGTCGTATCTCTGACGTTTAATGAACTTAGAGGTGCAGCTTTATCGGCTGACTGTCTGTGTCCCTTTCTCTTAAATTCACAGGTTCTTTATCGGACCCACCAAACATCTCTGGCCTGGCGCACTTTTGTGAGCACATGCTGTTTCTGGGAACAAAGAAGTACCCCAAGGAGAATGAGTACAGCCAGTTCCTCAGCGAGCATGCAGGCAGCTCCAATGCCTTCACCAGTGGAGAGCATACAAACTATTACTTTGACGTG
The DNA here is from genome assembly GCA_008933995.1 of Datnioides undecimradiatus. NCBI lineage: Eukaryota > Metazoa > Chordata > Actinopteri > Lobotiformes > Datnioididae > Datnioides > Datnioides undecimradiatus. Next base: position 4,679,017 of record WARS01000059.1, on the reverse strand, counting down.
TCCCATGAGCACTTGCAAGGAGCGTTAGATAGGTAATTTCTTGTTCATTTGATGGAATTCATCCTGACTTGTACATAAAGTGATTTTCCTCATATCTCAGGTACATCTTAGGTGTGCCTCGCATGGTTTGTGATGGGTGTGCATACCTGCATTAATTTGTTTGGACTTTGGAACCCTGTATGACTTTTGGTCAGATTGGCCCTACTTTAACTTATTTTAACAAGACAGCAGATGAAATTCAGTTCATTCACCAAGACTCAGTGCTGCATGTAAATTTTTCCAGTTAAGAAATGTGGTAATCTGTCCGCCTAAGTGTTTTTCTGATCAGTAGACAGTGTTCCCCTGGGAGTCCAGGTGTTAATCCAAGTGAGCTGCCAAGTCATTGTCCCTCCGTCTTTGGTTACCAGACCCACCATCATTATGCTCTCTTTGTAACCACCAGCGTAGTTCCTACCCCCACTCAGGCCCAGGGTGAGACTGATGACCACAGCCTTGCAGGAGCTTCTGCTCACGTGTCAGCTGCGGTGTTTGGGGGAAGACAATCGAGCGGTGTCAGAATTTAACCTACTGCGATAAGCTTACCTACTTATAAATGAATAATAGTCTAGCAAGCACCTGTTTATGTGTCATAGGCTAATTGTTCCTCTGCAGCAGTGAATTATAAAGGCCATCTGGGCTGTGGTGGTAGGAAAGGACAGTGCAGAGTATGTTGAAATATTGATGATGTTGCCTCTTTGAAAGTAGATGCGCGCAGTGTCTGAAAGGATCATGTGTGTCATTAGCTGACCCTGTTATTTCAACCATACCCTTGCTAACATACTCAGAATGACATTAGTTGTGTAATAACATTATTGATTGTAAACATTTTTACATTTTTAGACAATTTCAACAAGGACTTGAGACTTGACTTGGCACAATATTTGTTGCATAGATCTACAGCAGTACCTGACCTTGGGTGGAGCGTGACAACATTCAAATTTTTGGTTTGTTTATTTCCACAGTTGCATGGCGGCTGCTCTCCTTTTGCACTTATGCAAATCGATTTTTCATCATGACCCCATTCCCTTTGTATCTCTGTGTGTACAAATGGTTTTACACACCACCAGCATCCATTAAAGCCAGAGCAGCATTAGTCTACCCAACACAAAAAGACCAAATCTTAAACCATTAATGTTTGCACTGCCTAAAGTAGTTTTATCATACATCTAAAGGCTGATTCCTTATGCTGAACCATACTGTTGTGTCTTTGTGTCTTAATTGTCACTGCGCTCTGCAGGTTTGCCCAGTTCTTCCTGTGCCCACTGTTTGATGAGAGCTGTAAGGACCGGGAGGTGAATGCTGTGGACTCTGAGCATGAGAAGAACCTGATGAATGACGCCTGGAGGCTGTTTCAGTTGGAGAAGGCCACTGGCAACCCGAACCACCCCTTCAGTAAATTTGGAACAGGTAAACTGCACAAGATCATATTAATCATTCTGACTTTCTGCTTATTGGGTTCTGCCTCCATCTGTCTCTCTCAGTGTAGACAGACACTGAACACAACGGCGATACTTCACCTTATAACTATAGAAGACAATCTTATTACATAGTCAGTCTGCCGGCCTATCAGCATATTAATGTTGAATGTTGCTTTGTGTTCTGTTTAATGTATTTGGAGTTATATTACAGCAGTCTATTGTTGTAGTGTTTAAAGACACATTCTCAGACCCACAGAGACAAACAGTATTAATGACTGCTGTTATGCATCTGAAGACCTCATCATAGTGAATATTATGAAATACTAGGCAGCACAAGTACCACACTTTATCTGTATTTGCTGAACAAAAGAACACAGTGTTCAAAGGAAATAAACAGAACTTATATAAACCCACTGTTTATTCACATGCTATAGCCCTAATCTGTGATAATTAGAGCTTCTGTGCCCCATAACCACGACTGTTAACACTGACATGGAGCTGGTGTGGACGGACAGGAGGTATAAGGCATCGATGGGCCACTGAATTTCCAGATCAGAGCGACATGGTCTTGGAATAGCTCCGAGCTTAAAATAGCCACCTGATGGCAGCCTTGAATTATATAATCGTTATTGCGGTTAAGAATAGAAGAGGATCAGACGGGCCTGAAAGTCATGCCCTCTTAGCGTAGCAACGTAATCTTCTCAAGACCGATGCTTTGTTTTTCTGTCTGTGTCTCTAAAAAAGCTCAGCCCCTGGCATTTGACTTGCCTCACAAGTGCTCGACGTCGGCTGCAGCTGTATTTGAAATGTGTAGCTCGTTCGTGTATCTGGCAGGCTGCAGTCACAGGGCCGTCATAAACAGATTGTAAAAAAGCCATCATGTTATCGCATCAGATGACTCTGAGTGTGCAGTTCTCACAGAGAGCATGGTGATTTTTTTCTCTTTCTGTGCCAGCATCCTTCATATTCTTAAAAAAACTACAGACACTACATTAATAATTGCAGTGATGAACCTGATTTATCAACACATCACTATAATCGGTCTTTCATGGAAAAGCAGAATTCTTACTAATATAATAAACAAATGGTCACTATTCATGTATTCTTTCTCTTAAAGGTAACAAATTGACCCTCGAGACGCGGCCGTCTAAAGACGGGATCGACATCCGTCAAGAGCTCCTGAAATTTCATTCTACGTATTACTCCTCCAACCTGATGGGACTGTGCGTGTTAGGAAGAGGTAAGAGCCCGTCTCCCTCGAACGTGATGTGAAAGTTGTAAACGTCACTCGGCCACGGCCGCAGTGGTGCAACCCGTCAACTGCTCTCACTGAGGAACAAACACAATCCCGTGCGCCTTGTTGTGCACAATTACATTTCAAGTTACATTTGCAAGTCATTATACAGCAGCACGACATGTAAATCAATTGTGATACTGTAGCTTCTGTATAATTACCAAATATAAATGAGACCATTGTCAGGACAGACTACCTTCTGCTGGTTGTATACAGTACAGCAAATCTCTGCTTCCTCTGTGGTACAACAGCATCCTCTTCCTGTTTTGCCATCTACAAGAGTAGTTTTGTTAAAGGACAGTTAACATTTCCCAATAAGCTAGAGCTCATCTTGCATTATGTAAAAGAAATCCTACGACTGACGCCTCCCTCAAAGATTCAGAGGCTCAGATTCATACGGTTATTATATTAATTACAGACAGACCTCAGAATGTTTTTCTTGAAATTAGGATGCCGTTTGTTGCACATTTGAATTTCAAGTTTTCTGTAACCTCTTGAGGAAACTGTCCTCACATCAGGCTTCAAATTCATGTCATTGATCTTCTCAATAATAAACATTCAGCCAAACCTCCTTATTTGATTTGTCAGAGACACGCGCACACGCAGAGGTGCTTGCAAGATGAGCATCGCTGCCTCTGTTACTGTTCATTTGTTTGTCAAAGACATCACAGGAGTTTAAATTAGAATGCATTCACACATTTGTTAACTATTTCATGTCCTCTTACCTACAGAATCATTAGACGAGCTGACCTCCATGGTGGTTAAGCTATTTGGAGAAGTGGAGAACAAGAATGTGCCTATACCAGAATTCCCTGAACACCCTTTCCAGGAAGAACACCTCAAAGTGAGCCAGTTATATACCTCGCCAGTGTTTCTCCCACCTCACTGTGCACTCTTTACACTTTTAGTACAGGATATGACCTTAGCCAGTATTTAAAGAGATAGTATTTATTCATTTTTATATTAATATTTTCACCATTGAGGTACAGGATAATGAAAATGTCATATTAATGACTTTTCCAATTCATAAGTTAACACGTTTTTTGTTTTGTTCTTTGCTTCTCCGTCACAGCAATTCTATAAAGTGGTGCCCATTAAAGACATTAGGAACCTTTATGTGACTTTCCCCATCCCAGACCTACAAAAATACTACAAATCTAACCCCGGACATTATCTGGGACATCTGATTGGTCATGAAGGACCTGGAAGTTTATTATCTGAGCTGAAATCTAAAGGTAAGGACGTATGCATGGGTTTTTATACAAAGTGCTACACACATGCTGAAAAACAAGCTCGATGTCGGATGTATCGTCCCCATCCCACATTCAAGACGCTATGTTAAACTCATTAAGATGTTCAATTATCTGCATTAAAATGAAATGAAGTTTGGACTAATGCCTGGCTGAAAATTGCCGTGATTATTATTTTTCAGGCTGGGTGAACACACTTGTTGGAGGGCAAAAAGAAGGAGCCAGAGGATTTATGTTCTTCATCATCAATGTGGACTTGACCGAGGAGGGCCTGTGTACGTACGCAACCAACTATAGTTCAGTCAGCAGTTGATCTCTGCACACGATTGGTCCCTCTTGTCAGATTTACAAGTGTGTGATGAAACAGAACATATGTTCACTGAGGGCTGCGATGTGTCACTGCAGTGCACGTTGAGGACATCATCTTCCACATGTTCCAGTATATCCAGAAGCTGCGTACTGAAGGACCTCAGGAGTGGGTGTTTGAGGAGTGCAAGGTAATTAATGTTGTCTATCCAGCCTCATTTCAGACAGACGGGCCAAACAAACCCGACCTGCTTATAGAGCAGCACTGATGTGGACAGCAGAGACTGGTGGATTCAAGCCTGCCAGCTATTTCCACCATCAGCTCTGTGAAATCTGGAGTCTGAGCAGTTCACCTCTCTAGAATCTGCCTCTAAATGTCTGTTTCATCTGCATGCATCGTCACCTGTCCTGTCACATGATCCGTCTGTGTCTCTCCAGGATTTAAACAAAGTGGCCTTCAGGTTCAAGGATAAGGAGCGACCCCGCGGCTACACGTCCAAAGTGGCTGGTTTACTACACGTAGGTCCCCGCTCCATCTGCAAAGGTTGTTTCCAGGGAGACACGGTGCAGCTCATTGTGCCTCTGCCTGCTGTCGTCATGAGGCTGGCCGGTGCTGCTGATGACTTTATTGAGGGAATTGAGATTTTACAGAGGCACAGTCAGAAATTATGTTTTAATATTTCCCACTGTTCCTGTTTAAGCCTCACTGGCTTAAGTACCCAGTACTCATGCTCTTCTCAGTTTGCAGGCTTTGATTCAGTTACTAAACCACTGAAGGGCAGTCTGTGCACTGTGAAGAACAGAGCTTTAACAGCAAATGTGCTTTACTTTCAGTCTGCTCAAGTTGCACTCGAACACTTGTAATTATTTGGCCATAAGGAAATAATATAATATTGTCTCCGCACCATAAACAGCACGATGCTAACAGCACTCTGCTCTGTTTGTTTCAGTACTACCCCCTTGAAGAGGTTTTAGCTGCAGAGTACCTGTTGGAGGACTTCAGGCCAGATCTGATCGAGATGGTGCTGGATAAGCTGAGACCGGAACATGTCAGGTCAGTGTGACAGCACCAGTCTCTGATGCCAAACACAATGCCACATGGGTTTTCTGACTGTGAGTGGGTAAAAAGCAGACTAGTGATTGAATCTGCATTAAGGAAAGTCAGAAATCGCTCCGTTACAATTGCATTATTCGTTTGCACGTTTGCATATGCTGTTTTTATTTAATTGTCGCCATGTCTGCCAGGTTGAGCAAATTCACCTGCCGCCACACAATATCCCCGCGTTGAATTTCAAACCCTGATAAAAGTGTATTTGTGCATAAACCCCAAAGGAAACCCACAGGAAGGTGGGTTTGTATCTTCATAACCGCTGTCTGTGATAAGTAATAAGAGGATAAAGATATGTAGGATAATGAATAGAGATAATAAATATCTTTGTCGGCTGCCAGCTGTGACAAAGTGCTGTTGGTCTGCTTTGATATTTGGATGAAATGGCTTTTCAGTTTTCTGCCTTGAAAAGGAACGGCAGACAACTTCACAGATTTGATTATCTCCTCAGCCTCAAAGGTTCAGTCTGTTATATCAGGAGATGGATATGTGTGCTCAGGAATACATTATCAAGTTTTGCTCTCTCTGAGTTGGCAGCGCTGATATCCTCACTGGAGTTTTGCATAAACAATTTGCCAATATGAAATGTTTTCTGTCTAACTTAAGAAACATGCCCCGTCTTATTTAAACATAGTGGGCTGTTGAATAATATTTAAAGTAGAGTAGAGTCGGGCGAGTGATAAGCTAAGATGATATCAGTAAACCAGCGTTATGTTCATCGTCTGACATCTGACTGGGGACGGCACAATCCTCTCTGTTTCAGACCGACTTTGAGTCCGTCTTTAGACTCTTCCCTGTCGTAACTTTGACGCTCGTTCGTTTTATGGAATACCACTTGTGTCAAGGGAAGTGCAGGGTCGTAACGAGTCCATTCCTTAATGCTTACCAAGGAGGAGATTGCATGCACTCGTTGGCTGACCCTTGCAGTGCGCATGCCAGTCTCTTCCTTTACTGAAGTGGCTATTCAACCTTGGGGCTCTGCCAGCGCTACTTTGAATTCATGACGGCGTTTCCCTTGCATATCAATCTCGGTCCAGCCGGAGGTGAAGGCACATCAAGTTAGGTTGCATTGTTAAAGGGCTGTGATTTATCATCACGTTTGTTAATAATAACATAATAATAATACTTTTTTTTTTAAACTAAACCCAGTGTAAAGTTGTTTAAGTGTGTGAAAGTCTGTGCCACTTTGTGATTGAATAAATGTGTAGGTACCAGTGAAACGTGCCCTAAATGCAGCACGCTGAGGGCCTATAGGAATTCTAAACATAGCTCATCAGTCCGAGGCAGACGCTTTTATGGATCTCCTCTGCTTTAAACGGGAGCCAAATGCAGCACTAAGAGAAAAGCACTCAGATCTCATCTTGTGGAGTGGTCACACACAGCGCAGGGTCTAATCAGCTCTGACAGGGAGGTTTTTGTATCCATGTAACATGACCTGCATCGCTCCTTTCCTCTTCCAGAGTTGCCGTGGTGTCAAAGTCATTTGAAGGGCAGACCGACAAGACAGAGGAGTGGTACGGCACGCAGTACAAACAGGAGGCCATCACTGACGCCACCCTCGAGGTGAGTCACTGCAGCCTCGGTGCTCTGATCAAAGAACACACGGCGCTGTGACGACTTTAAGCTTTATAAGTTTGACGCTTGTTTGTTGTTTCAGAAATGGGCGAGTGCAGACCTCAACGGCAAGTTCAAATTACCAATGAAAAATGAGTTCATCCCCACCAACTTTGAGATCTACCCGCTTGAGAAGGACTCTCCATCAGTCCCCACTTTAATCAAGGCAAGTGTTTCTGCTTCACGGCATGGAACAATCTACCCGTAACTGCATATTGTAAAAACTCTCTCTTTATGCTTTCATATGGTAATAAGGTATTATGATTGAGACATAAAGCATTTAGTTCTGTTGTTACCATTGTGCGAAGATCAGAGGAACGAAGCCGTTAACAGTGCACATATTCCATTTTCTAAAGGAAAGAGTAAATAAGAGCCACTGTGCCTGTTTCTTTTTGATAGTACAAAGACTATCGTCTTATCTGTTGATATCAAAGTAACTCTAATATTTATGTGAATAAGAAAATGCACTCTATCAGCTCATGGTGTGGAGCTGAAGCGTGCCTTTGTTGGCATTTCCAGGGTCTGCAAATAATTGTCTTGGCTCAGAAAGAACATCAATGAGAACTGTCCGTGCGTGTTTCTTCCAGGACACCGCTATGAGCAAGGTGTGGTTCAAGCAGGATGACAAGTTCTTCCTGCCCAAGGCATGCCTGAACTTTGAGTTCTTCAGGTGCGTAACCATCTGAACCTTTTGTACAGGATCTCCGGACACCAAGGTCCTACCCATTAAATCAACAAAAGCCTCGAATGTTTCAAAGGAGCTGGAGGAGATGTTAATGTTGCTAAGCAGCAGCTCAAACCTCCACCAGGAGCATGTCAAGTTAGATTAGAGCGGGAAGGATCTCACCTGGTGAAGGCAGGAACAGGAACATAACAAATGACATCACCAGCCTGCAGCCACCCACTCTACACTGTAGCTACAGGTCTACTCCTTGCTTTCTCATTAGTTCTGTGAAGTGTGTTGCAGTTTGACTATGGCAGGTTGCAGGTCAGCGTGATGACAGCAGTAGAAAACATATTACTGTAATGCCTCATCAGGGAAATCGCTGCATAAGCTACACAGCCTCTCCTTAATAACTACAGTCCACGCAAATGTCAATATACAATTTAATTGTTTTTAATTGAATTCATTCTGCTGTAGGTTAGCGACATTCACACGGTGGCAAACGGGTCGCAGTAATTCAGAAATGAAAAGGAAACACTTGCACCTGCGTCTTTGTCCAGTGTTGCTATTATTTACCAGGAGATAATAAACACACAGTCTAATCTGGGAGGCTCTTCCACTGTTTGTGTGTGTGTGAGAGCCCGGATAGCCTGGAGGAGCTTTCAACACCTGAAGCGTAGCCAAGCCCTTCAGGGCGGGACTGTAATTTGACTGCATTAATGTATTAAGACTGTTATTTTGGTCTGATACTAAAGCACACATGCTCCACCAGAACGTCTGTGGTGAACAACTGTACTGTTCCACCCCTAATAACGTATAGAATCCAGTAATGTACAATACCTGTAGCACTGTACAGCTCCCCCAAGATCTCTACACTCTGTTTTCTATGCTTTGTTTGACCACTGCCGTTTTCTCTACAGCCCGTTTGCGTATGTGGACCCATTGCATTGTAACATGGCATATTTATACCTGGAGCTCCTCAAGGACTCCCTCAACGAGTATGCATATGCAGCCGAGCTAGCTGGCTTGAACTATGACCTCCAAAATACCGTCTATGGGATGTATGTAAGTATTCACTCCCCATCGCCCTCACGCTACATCCCAGACCTTACGTCCCCGACATGTGTCATCCTCAGACTGGGCTCTTGCGGCGCAGCCAGGCCTGGGTTGTAATTTTGAGCGATCTGTATGAACAGATTGGAAGGTTTTTATCACACAGGACAGATAAAAAGTTCAGATATTTACAGGAAAACCATGTGTATCATAATCTACTGTCAAAATGTCATTTCATTTGACTTCTTCCATGTGCTGAACCCCATCCATTAGAAGACCTTTGACCCAGGTCTGGCTGGTCTAGCCTCTCCTCTGTCTGCTTCTTCCTTCTCATTCTCCATCAGTCCTTCTTCCCTATATGCTCACCCACCTCCCCCTGAAATCCTTATGACGACTCGGGTGTCGTTCCTCGAATGCGTCCGTGGTTTAAAGGTTGATCTGGAAACAGGCGGCGGGAGTCTCCCGCAGAATACGATGTAGTTGTCTGGGGCAGAAAGCTGGTGCTGAGGCTGCATATACATACTCTTCTTATCGTTCTTCTCATATTCGCATTGTCTCGTGTTTATTTTCTTTTGACCACCCCTCATCCCCAACCAACATGTATTTTTGTTTTTGTTCTTTTTGTCCCCCTCTTCCATTAGTCGCTACCTATACGCAGATCCCCTGCACTGCAACATGACCTACTTGTTGCTCAGGTTACTGAAGGATGATTTAAAAGAGTATACATATGCAGCCCGCCTGGCCGGGCTGGTGTACGGCATAGCCTCGGGGATGAATGCCATCCTCGTAAGTAAGCCGTTTGAAGTCTGAAGGGGAAGTGGGAGCGCTGGTGGAGGGGTCTACTTTGGCAGAGTGTGGAAATGGCTTTGTCTTCTCCGCTTCGTTTGATCATGTGACGTGCTGTTTGTCCTGTGTGTCCAACCTGACACCTGACATTCCGCCTGCGCTTGCTGCTGCACTGCCTGCAAATAATAACATAGTACATCGCTTAACTGTAGAATGTTACGCGCTGCTACATCAGCATTTGACCTTTATTAATCGCCTATCAAAGACTTTTCTGCAACGTTTCTTAGATTCATGTTTTTGAAATGAATGAACCAGCATATTTCACGAATCTGACAAACTTAAAACTTTGTGCCGACTCTCACTTTACACTGGACCCTTGTCAGTTCAGTCGGGAAGACAAGAGAAATGGACTCCATGCCATGATTTTACCTACTCTGTATAATTATATTTCAGTCTCTTGGCTGCCATTCTCTTACTTCTATTGTGTCCGTGTCAGTCCTCTGGTACTCTATATGAAAAAGTGTTGCTGGTAAGACAAAAGGAATGAAACAAAACGAGTCTCTGAAATACTTTTAATCCCATTTCTGCTGATGCTGGTGCACAAAGGAGGCTGGAAGTGGATCCGTTTGACGGGCTTAGTGAGAAGCGACTTGCTCAATCAGGCTCCTCTTTGTTCCCCCGCTTTATGAGTACAGCAGGTTTCTCAACTTTCTGTGTGTGTGTGTGTGAATCACAGATTTAATTCAACCAACCTATGAATGAGACTGGTTTGCAGTGGCGGCGTGTTGCTCTGCTCCTTCAGCACTAACACTCCGCACCCTTTGTCACGTGACCCACTAACCTGCATTCATTAGCGACCGCTCACCAGTGAATTCATGATTGCGGCGTGTCCACAGGGACAGCCAATCAGCACACTGTGTAGCTGCGCGATGGGTCTGTATGTCATTGATCTGAGTCAGCAGTGCTGGCGTGGCTGGCCGGGTGTTTGTCAAGGTTAATGACGTTAGGGGAGATTACTTTTAACAGGTGTCACTGCAGGGACCTAGCGGCGGGGAGTGGGGAGGAATGAGATGAGTGTGAGAGCACAGCCATGTAGCTGGAGGATCTGCTGAATCATGAGGGGCCATAAGGTGTGGATGACACTGCAAAGTGGTTGCTTTAAATAACCTTGACTGTTCTTTTCCATTTTTAAAACACTCATTTGCATAGAAAAAACCCTCACATCAACCACTTTGTTTTTTCTGACTCACTGGGGCTGCAGTGGAATATGTTTTGCACTGCGGGAGATGATTAAGTGATGCCTCCGATTATAGGCCAGCCTTTGTTTCCCCCTTTTTAACCCATTTTTAATTCAGGTTCATTTAATAGAACATTTGGGGCTAATCTAAAGACGCTGCTGGCGATATTTATTGGAATGGTGACTCATCTTAAGTGTGGGAGTGATGGGCTTTTCTTGACAATCGTTTGGTCAGCCAGTAATTACAGCACTTAGTCACAGATTACAAATAAATAGGTCAGAACCTTCAAATGAACAAATGAAGCTACAGTCTGATCTTTGTGTTTGTTGATAATATGCCACCTGTCCTCTGTCACTGTCTGCCGCAGCTGTCTGTTAAAGGTTACAATGACAAACAGCACATCCTGCTGAAGAAGATCATCGAGAAGATGGCCACCTTTGAGATAGACGAGAAGCGATTTGACATCATTAAAGAGGCGGTAAGCTCCGGCTGCACCTCCATCATCGCTGCAAAGTTGGGATGAGTCACGATCGATCCAGCAAATCACTTTATGCACTTTCTGAAACAGCTCAGCCTTCATTTTACTTTGCCTCACGACACAAGAGCAGTAAACCAACAAAAGCAGTAGTTTTCACACTCTCCAGTTCCAGCAAAAAGAAAAGTTCAAGTGTTGACTTTGCCTTCTCTTTACTCCCTGCAGTACATGAGGTCTTTGAATAACTTCAGAGCCGAGCAGCCTCACCAGCACGCCATGTACTACCTCCGTCTACTAATGACTGAGGTTGCCTGGACCAAAGACGAGCTCAGAGAGGCTCTGGATGGTGAGACGCTGCTCTTAATCTCTCTCTTTCTCTCTTCACTTCTGTCTCAAAGTCCCAGCTCTCGTGCTTATTAGCCTCCTTTCTACTGTGGGCCAAAGCGAGTTCACTGAAACACAGAATAAATGCATAGTCGCGCCCGTCTACAGGCAAGAGCTGCGAGCGAGCGAGTGAAGCTTCTCTTATGTGAAGTTGTATGAGGTTGAATAACTCGTAGCCACTGCTCGGTTTAATATGTGTGAGCTCCGAGCTTTAGGTTTTAAGGTGTCTGGCTTACAGTCGGCACTGGTCCGCCCTTTCGCTCCTCTTACTTTAGGTCTTTTCTTCAATTCTGTTTTCCTCCTTAAGTCCTCATTTGAATGCCGAGGCCGTTCTCCAGCAGATGCCTCCCTAGCTGCAGTCTTTCCTCTCCGCAGTGGCAGTCCGGAGCCTGAAGGGCAGATTGTTATATTTTTACCACGGAGCTTACACAGACTATCCTCGGATTCACATGAGACTCAATTAACCTGCAGGGTCAAAGCCTGTAGCCCCGTCACCAGGGCCTCCAATTACCACGGCTTGTTCCCTTATCAGTGCCCTCACCCTCCCGCCGTCCCCTGTCTGGGGTCCATGAGACACTTTCAGTCTCTTGTTTCCCTGTGTGCGCGTGTGCCGCAGTGGACAAACAATCATTTAGATAAACTGTGTGTGTGCGTGTGTGTGTGTGTGTATGTCCCTGTAGTAGCTCATCCTTGAATCTGGGTCAGACGCTGCTTGAATTCAGATTGGCCAGCCCACACTGAGATGGACTCAGATTTTTGAGCATGTGTAGCTGAATGTGTAAGTGTGTGCATTACCAGGCCTGCATGAGTGTGCAACACGTGACCACTGTTTGTCTCGTGCGTGGCAGAAACATGGTCCAGTGTTTCCACTGACTCAGGCCTGATAGCTGCTTGGGAAAATTGCTCTTTGATTGATTGCTGCTGTCTGTGATCTGTATTCCAGATGTAACTCTCCCACGCCTCAAGGCCTTCATACCTCAGCTATTGTCACGGTTACATATTGAAGCCCTTCTCCATGGCAACATCACCAAGGAGGTTTGTCACTGTGTTTTTACTGTCAGCTGAGGGAGTCTTGTTCGCTCTCCATCTTGAGGGATTTGTAAATTCACTGTGTAGCTTTTCCTTCACAACATGCGTTTATGCCTCCCTCTCAGTCAATACTGAATCCACCTTTTTATTCTCAAACAACTCCTGAGTCACCTCCAGCTGTTTTCTGTGGCCCCCTCCGCTGTCATCGCTCAGGGCTTTTGTTGAAAGCCCCGCGATCAAGTCACGCTTTATATGAGGTCTCAGCTGTGGCGGCACAGCCTTGCGCCTCGTAACGATGACAGCGTCACAGTCCAAAGGAGAGAGAATTAAAGTTGCTAGTGGGGGCAATAATCCATTTCATCACCGTGGAGCTGCAGTGCAGGCTCCTGTAAGGACGCAGCGAGAACTGTCAGGGCAGTTTGGCAGAGACGCCTTGTACTACAAGCCTCACGTCGTCATGTTTGGATGAGAAGCTTGTACTTATTAATGTTAGCGAAGCAGTTCAGTCACATCATATAGTTCTAGTAATAACTGCTTTCTTATGTTATGGCGAGAACCTATTACCACGTGTTACCTGCTGCGCTCCCCGTTCAATTTGGATAATGAAACTTTTTCAGATAGTTGAGAGTCCAAAGCTCCAAAGTCCTTGTTAGCTGAAGTCGCCACGCACACGTGAAACTGCATTTCAAGAATATGGAGCTTCTGTGTTGTGACTCATCCCCGAGTCAAACAGGAAATGGATATGATTTGAACTTTTAAAAGTGGGCGAGTCATAACACACACGGAGAGGATTCAGAGATTGACGATAGACGCACAGATGCTATTCCGGCGCTAGCTAACGGATGAATCTAATTGATGGGTGGGTTGTAAAGTAGGTGCACAGCAGGATCAGCTAAGAGACTATTACACTGCTGAATCGCCAGACTGCAGTGATGGTCAATATATGTTTTACCCATTAGTTCGTTTAAAGCCTAATTAATCAAATCACAATTAAAAAAACTGATTTGCTGTTTTAAGCCCAAGTTTGTCTCAAAGGTTGTGTGATATATCTTCAGGAAAACCCACAGAGCTATTTATTTTAACTTGCTGTCAGCTGATAAAAAACAGAGAAAGTTTCCACAGTGAGGCCTGTGGATCATCCTGAGTAAGCACTGCATTATTTCTGGAAACATACATTGCTGAGGGTTTTTTTTTTTTTTTTCCCCATTCGCTGTCTCTGCACAAGCGCAGCCACAGAAGTCTGCTGCAAAATGACCTGCATGGCAAGTTAATGAAGGGAGGCAGGGGGGGCGGCATATACATCAAATACGCAACCTCTGACTGACTTCATTGTAGTTTTTAGGTGAAGCTTAAGAAAACAATGCTTGTGTGTGTGAAACGCTGCAGCGTCGAGATGACTTAATGTAGGAGCCGCAGCTTAATGCAGCTTGTTGCGGAGATGTCGGGAGGAATTCTGGGAAATGTACATAAAAAAATCAGTGACTGCGGGAGGGGCCAGGTGAAAGGAAAGAGCACGTAACTGAAAAGCGAATGACTCATTCTCAGAGGAGGCTCAACGTCCCAGCTGAGCAGCACAGAACGTAATGGGAGCAGAGTCTTTGCTTTAAGGTGGTGTTTACCTGGACTAAAATGTTTTGTTTTCCCTCCATGTCTGGCACCGCTCCAGTCTGCTCTTGGCATGATGCAAATGGTGGAGGACACGCTCATTGAGCACGCTCACACAAAGCCCCTCCTCCCGAGCCAACTGATTCGCTACAGAGAGGTGCAGGTTCCAGACGGTAGGTCGTGCACTCCCCCCTCCACAGCTCATACACACAGCAGCGAAGCGCTCTTAATCATCATCTGCCAGTCACGTCTGTCTCCACGGCGACCGTGCAGAAGTGTCCTCACCCAGCGCTCTCTCCCTCGTCATCAGTGACGCCTCGGTGCGTTTGTAAAGACTTGATTAGATTCAAAGACAGTCACTCAGTGGAAATGGACGTCATTGGGCTAAACACACACACACACACACACACACACACACACACACACACACACCTTCCCCTCAGCTCAAAGATGAACGCACGCAGGCCAAGCAAAGCACCTGTGCTGCATTTCTGATTACATTAGGAAAGTCGAGTGATGTGGAGAGGAAAACCAGAGCCGAGCGGGGCCACCTGGAGACATCCTGTGTCTCACCCAGGGATTTTCCAGGCTCGGCTCCAGACTGCCTGTCAGACACAGAGCAGGAGCGCTGGCGAAGGACGTAAAGGATGTAAACACAAAATTGGCTTGTGCGGTGACTGACTGGCTGACAGTCTATCCAAGTAACACGTTATTACACTCGCAGCTGAAAGCTTCAGAGCGGATACGTCACATAAATCAGTCCAGTTACACGTTCATCTTTGTTGAGGGCAACATGCGATCCACATGCCGCCAGACAGAACAAGTAGTAGTTTGGGCATTTAAAGCAATAAGTTGTGCAGTTTGCCTTCGTGCAGTAAGAAAATGTGCGTTTTTAACCTTGTCTGAAGTTCAGTGTGTCACAGTTGTTTTAAGTTGACTGAAAGGTAGCTCGCCACACACAGCGTGATGTTTAACACGCTGTGACAAAGCAAAACAAGCGGTGACACATGAGCCTGACGCGTTCCCGCTTCACATTAGTGCTCTGATTAATCAAAGAGCTCGGCTGCCCAAACGGTTCCCTTTTCCTCTTCCAACCTGTGTAAGACCCCCGACATGTTGAGAGGAGTGCCAGGGGAGATGTTGAGGAGGGTGCACGTGACGCTCCCCGAGCGCAGAGCCAAAGCGCTGCGTCAGCATGTGCGTTAAGGCACCTGCATCACCGGGCCGCGGCTCGCCCTCCATTCAAAGTCAGCTTGATCACCGTGCGCTCAGACAAACGTTTT
Organism: Datnioides undecimradiatus; assembly: GCA_008933995.1. Taxonomy (NCBI): domain Eukaryota; kingdom Metazoa; phylum Chordata; class Actinopteri; order Lobotiformes; family Datnioididae; genus Datnioides; species Datnioides undecimradiatus. Next base: position 4,663,471 of record WARS01000059.1, on the reverse strand, counting down.
CTCTCTGCTGCAGTGGAGGGCTCCTCTCACTGATCAGCTCAAAAGAAAATGTAAAGCTGAGATGAAAGGTGAGAGGAGACCAATTTGGACCCACTCTGCAAAAAAAAAAAAAAAAAAAAAACCACCATGCCGGCCACCATCTGAACGACTCCGCCTTTCTGAAGTGTCACCGCTGTCCTCCGTGTGAACTTCCCTGTTTTACCGTATCGCACTCATCTGCGCCTCAAGCGGAGTTCTCAGGATTAACTGCACATCGACAGCAGCTCAGAGACAGCTCATCAGCTCTTTTACTCCGGGCAGCATTAGCATTATTTTTATTCTAATTCATACACGGATCAGCGTTTGGAGTGGGTTATAGAGAGGTGCACAGCGAGGCTTATCACAGTCTGTGGGTTAATGAAAAGGTTCGGCTCTGAACCACTTCAGCTGATCTGCGCTCTGTCAGTGCTTTACATGTTGAGTGCAGTCACGTTTGACAAAGCCATTTAAACTTTGGCTCCATGGTTTAAATTCAATCTGCACACGTTGCAGAAACACGCTGCGATGCCTCTGTGATCGCAGTCTGCAGGCCCGGCTCAGGAGCCCCGCCTGTTGTTCTGTGTCAACAGCACGCTTCCATGTGAATATGTCAACTTTATATTATTACGCTCCCCTCAGGTGGCTGGTACGTTTACCAGCAGAGGAACGAGGTGCACAACAACTGCGGCATCGAGATCTACTATCAGACAGACATGCAGACCACCCACGACAACATGCTGCTGGAGCTGTTCTGCCAGATCATCTCTGAGCCCTGCTTCAACACACTGAGAACCAAAGAACAGCTGGGTGAGCCCGCGAAGCGCGCACACACACGCGCACACACACAGTCAGCAGATCGTCTGTAGCCTCCCAACAGCGTTTTCAATCTTCGGCATACAGAGCCGAGACGCAACTGTTGGGAAATAAACAAGTTAATATTCATTCGGGCATTTTCCTTTGACAGTTATGTGGCTTTAATCTGAATGTAGTAATTAGATGCAACCCTGATGAGGATTAATAACTTTTAAATGAACTGATCAAGACTCCGAACCTGCTTTTTAGACGTAGAGCTGTAATAATAGAAGCTGACTGGAAATTAAATTGTTCACAGATCTAAAAGCAATCAGAATCAAATGTTTTAGAAACCACTAAAGAGGTTGAAGCGCCCGTTAACATGTTAACTAATCTCCCCTGTCTCTCCTCTGTGCCGTGGGCCTGTATATTTCCCACCCCCACACCAGGCTACATTGTGTTCAGCGGGCCCCGGCGGGCTAATGGAGTGCAAGGCCTGCGCTTCATCATCCAGTCGGAGAAGGCGCCCCACTACCTGGAGAGCCGCGTGGAGGCTTTCCTCTGCACCATGGAGAAGGCCATGGAGGAGATGAGCGAGGAGGCCTTCCAGAAACACATCCAGGCCCTGGCCATCCGCCGCCTCGACAAACCCAAGAAGCTGTCTGCGGAGTGTGCCAAGTACTGGGGAGAGATCATCTCCCAGCAGTATAACTTCGACAGAGGTGAGGAGGACTGTTCGGAGGCCTCCCTGCTAACTCTTAATTATATTTAGTTTGAACAGGCCGGTGCACTTTTTTAAGGTGTATTGAATGTATGTTTCCAAAGTCTTTCCAATCTACCGGTTATTACAAACAGCTCGCGTTACGTGGAAAGTCAAATGCGAGTTCTTGAGAGTTATCAATATTTCGCTCAGTCCCAGAGGTGAGCAGGATGTTGCTTAGAGCTGCACAAATTGGGATCGATTAAAGCCTGAAATAATCTGCAGCCGTAGCACACCTCTCTGCCTCGCAGCACTCTCCTGAGTGCCGTAATGGATTGTAATGGGCCTGATTCACTGGTAATCTGCCTAAAGCCCTGAGAGTGATGGCAACACTGAAAGGCTGCCAAGGGAGTGGTGGTGATTACTGATACTAGCAGCATTAGACGGAGGGGGAGTCGGGAGAGCAGGGGCAGCTAACACACTCGAAGCCAAGGGTACAGAAAAACATACAACACATGCTATTAGTCAGCGCTAACACGCAGCCTGCTCCACGGGCTAACTGTGAGATAGAGCTGCTGTCACTTCATTGTTGTTGTGCGAAAAGGTGCCTGTTCAATACGGTCACATGATGATTTTTAAATGAAACGCTCCTCTCATGGTGTATAGTGGTTATATATTAGTGCTAACACCCGTGTGTCTGTCGCAGATAACATTGAAGTGGCCTATCTGAAGACTCTGACTAAAGAGAGCATCATGCAGTTCTACAGAGTAAGTAGTTCGACTTCACGTCGTCCTGTTTCTCCTCCTGACTGCGTCTGACGGACTGATGGGTGGCTCGGTCTGAGGCCGGAGCTCCGGCTGACACCTGCGCATGTTGTTTCATTCTCACTAAACGCAGCCGCCACCACCTGCTCATTTACAGTGCTCAGCCACAGTTTCATCTGACCAACTGATGCTCGCGTTCAGCTGCGGTTAAGTCTGTACTGACAGCAGAGGCGTGTTTCATGTGAGGCGTCCAGGCCGGCTGGTCGTTTAGCGGCCGGTGTGATTATTAAACACAGTGATGATCGTTAGACCATACGTTCACTGTGCATTGCTTGGGCTTTAAAGCTCAGTCTTGAAGGACGTTTAGGAGCCATGTCGTCTCAGTAGCTGAGGCTCACACACTCTGAGAACTGCTGAGGAAGACCAAGTGATGTGATGGAAAGCTCCTGAATACTGTTGACTAAACTTACGAAGCACCTTGGGCTCTACTGAGGCTGCCTTCATCACAGGGTCCCTCACCGAGGAGGACCAACTTTTCCTTTTTAATTAATATTTGATATTTTTAAACTCCCAGCTGTTCAAGCATTAAGTGAGACATTGCATTTTAATTTATCTTTACATAACTGAGCTCGGTGAAGATCCCAGCTGTTAACGAAGTTGTAACAAAGTGTTTCGGCCACAGAAATCTATTAAATCTCTGTGTGTGTGTGTGTGCATGCGCGGTTGTGTCTGTGTGTGCGTCCAGGCACACACGGTTTTACTGGATTCAGTCTGCCCTCCGAGCTTTCATCTCCTCCCTCTTCTATTCATAGCTGTGGAGGTGACACTGACACAGGACGCTCACAGCATATCAGCTGCCATAATGACAGCCAGCCAGCCAGCCGGCCTGTTTCTAGGGGGATAAAGGGCCAAAGACACATAGCCGCTGAAAGAATTGGCATTATCTCAGCCCAGCAGAAGCCATTACAGGCCCCATGCAGAATAAACCTAATGCATTTCTAATGTCGTATCATCTGCAATCGCAGGAGCGTTTTCTTTTTCTTTCGTACTTTTTTTTTTTTTTTTTCTCATTTCTGGTCACCGGGGCTGACGCTGTCTGTCTGCAGACGAGCCAAATCTTCAGTCTAATATAATCCTCCAGCCAGAGACAGTGATGAGGCCCGACTGTGTAGCTAAATCTCCACAGGGCTGTCACAGCTCGTCCCAGTCACACTCTGAAAATCACACGGCCACCCAGGCCAGCACACCATCATGAGTCACCCCACTTACTCAGACTAACTCGCTCTGATCACGAAGCTGTTTCCTCACACCAGAAACTTTATATGTGCATTTAAATAAGGCTCAGTCCACAGCGATGGTGCTGTTTGCGGCAGTGTTCCCTGCCCTCGGTGCATCACCCCTCCCCTCTCTGTGTGCGTGTCCCCGCAGGATCGGCTGACGGTCGAAGCCCCGAAGAGACACAAGGTGTCCGTGCACGTCCTGTCCAGAGAGATGGACTCCTGTGAGTACCTGCCCTCGCGTGTTGGTTTCATGGGCTTCATTTAGACACTCTGAGGGTTCATTGACTGTCAGGTTGACCTGTTTGTCACTGTGTGCGTGTTTACCAGGTCCAATAGTGGGAGAGTTCCCGGCTCAGAATGATGTCAACCTGGCCCCTGCTCCGTCTCTGCCACAGGTAATGATCGTGTTGCTCTGTTTACGTTTCTGTGTTCGTTGACCACATCTGTGGTTATTCCACTTTACAGATACATTCCAATACCAGGCTTTTTGTGGCTGGATGAGGTAGCAACAAAGTAACAAATGCTAAAAACAAAGAATAGATCTCACTGACCGATGTGTTCTGTGTGGTTTTGGGGGGTGGAGGAGCACAGACAGGAGATCAGACAGAGCTCAGTGAGTCCATGCACCACCTCGCATGGATGATGCTGTGTTTGTGGTTATGGTGGTTAAGATGTTTTTCCAGCTGTTCATACAAACACACTGACTACACTGAAGCAGCTGAACTTGAAAGAAATGCAAGTTACCTTCACTGGTTACCATGGAAACAGTGTGCGTGTAGCTCTTTGTTGCCATCAGTACCAAAAGACACTTAGAGAGTGGCCTGTTCTCAGAGGAACACAGGAAACAGAATAGTGTGAAGACGTCAGCCGTCGGTGGGAACGCCGCTCTGACCCGCCGCCTCTCCTCTTCCCCCCGCAGCCCACGTTGGTCCAGGACATGACGGAGTTCAAGAGGAGCCTGCCTCTCTTCCCCCTGGTCAAGCCTCACATCAACTTCATGGCTGCCAAACTGTGAGCAAAGGCCGGCAGGTCGACACGCAGCAGCATGGGGGCGCCGGGGAGGGCGAGGCCGAGGGACCCCGCTATGCTTGTCACCTCCACCCCCTCTCTCCACCCCGCTGGCGAGGAAGACTTTCATCTGACTGAGCCTGCATTAGCACGTGTGTGTGTGTGTGTCTGAGTGTGTTTGGGCAGGTGCATGTGAGTGCGTGTGTGTGCGCGTGCACGCGTGGCAGGCTGAAGCCACCTGGATGAGATGCTTGGAAACAAATGCGTGTATTTGAATCACAAAGTTAGCCGTGGTTATCGACGTAGCTGTGATGACGATAGAGGGCCCCCACCAGACTCACCTCACGCTCTGCGCCTCTGAAAGGAGACGCAGCGCTCACACACATCACAGCACTGTGTAGGCTGTCGTAGAGGAAATAGAAACAATGTTTAAAAAAAAAAAAAAAAGAGAAGGGCCAGTTCCCTTTTAAAAAGAGTTCAAGTATCCCGAAGCTTCACAGTAGGAGGCGTTTTATTCGAATAATTCAGACATGCTGCTTTCAGAATGGATAGCTGGTTTATTGTGATGAACTGGTTGTGTGTTCGTGTGTGTGCGCGAGTGTGTGCGCGTGTAGGGGTTAAAGACAGTAGCTCCATGAAGGTCTTCTTCTTCTTCTTCTTCTTCTTCTTTTTATTTGTCAGACCGGTATGTTTGCCATGTAACTCTCAAAGGCGGCACAGCGCTGCCGGAAACGTTATGGCAGAAGACGCACTCGATAAAATAGAATATTTTATTCAGATTTCTGCATTTCAGAAGAATATCTGCCTTTACCATTCTGGTTTTTAATCCTCACAGGTTTTTGAATTTATTTTTTTTTTGGCTTGTAAACCTGGTAAAATGTTGGGACCCTTTGAGGAGCTGTTTGAAAAAGCTAAATGGCAGAGAACCATGCCCGTGGAAACTGTTTTTATTATTGCATTTTACAGTAGAGTGTGATTCAGACATCTCAGGGGAACCTCCATGCTGTTTTGTTTCTTTCTCTTTTTTTTTTTTTTACATTCAATTTTATTAGTGACTGATTCAAAATAAAACCACTTTTATCAGCGTGTCATCCACATTTAGTAGTTTGTTCACTGGTCAGGTTAGCGTTGTGAACCCAAAGGCTGTCGAGACGAGCTGTTTCATTCTGTCCTTCTTACACTTTGTCTGACGCCTGCGGAGACTTTCTGCAGCTTGTGCCTTTCCAGGTGGGGGGGGGCTCAGTTACTTTCACTGGCTGCACTGAGCTGCTCCCGGTCCGATCCGGGTGCAGAATCCCGGAGGATCACCCCCACCCCCGTCTCCCGCGCCCCCTCCCCAAATTGCTGGACTGTGCACTCGCTCGTACAACATAGATGTCAAAAAAAAAAAAAAAAAAAGCAGCTAGCCAACATTTTTGTGTTGATGTCTTTTTCTCCTGAATATATGCACTTCTTCTTCTTCTTCTCTCACGAAGCAATAAACTTAATGAAGTGGACAGGGAACCGTGTGAGGCAGGACGTGGCTCTGCACTGCTGATTAGCTCCAGCAGCTGCACCCACGCTGATCCCCCCCCCAACCCCGCCTAAACCGCGGAGACGAGCGAGGTGCGCAAGCGTGACCTGCTCTCTCAGGTGCTAACCAGCTTTGCTGTGGCAAAACAGTGCTGGTGGAGCCGCCAGCCGCTCTGTCCAAACAGCCAAAAGCCAGAGTTAGGATTTTATCCCCCCCCTCTCTTCCCCACCACACCTGCTCTCAGGCCCTCGCTCACTCATGACGCTGCCTCAGTTTAAAGAGAGATTTCACACGGGGGGGGGGGGGCACCTGTCAAAAGCTTTTCAACGTTTTCCAGCATTTTACTACGTCCCAGCAACATCCAAACCTTTTTTTTCTTTAAATGAAGCCACCCATTCTTCATCATCGCCTGCTACGGTAATAAAAGGCAATATTCCCTTTTTAGTGGTTCAAACCCAAAGACAACCAGCAGCAGCAGCAGCGTTAGGTAGACTTTCCCCCTCCCACAGGCAGCTTTCTAGCTTGACAGCACCTGAGGGAGGGGTGGAGGGGGGGGTCGATGACAAAGCAGTTCTCATGCAGTGTTCAGAAGAAACTAACATTACATATCAGGCGTGGGTGGGCCGTGCACTGTTTACCCTGTGAAGTACTTTAGCGATTGGTTTACATTTAGAGAATCTGAAGTTTTTGTTGTGTTTGATTTCTGGATGTCTTTAGCAACACAAGAGACTGATAACCGGGCTGGTTGAGTTCATGGGCCGGTGATCTGAGAGTGCTGACCTTTTCAGTTTGTTCTTTTTATTGTCAGTGTGTGTTTCTAATGAATAAACTACTGAATGGAACAGTGTGTGGTGGTGTTTAATGAAACGTGTCCCTCCCCCACAGTCTCAACACATGCACTTCAACATTGGAAAAATACATTTATTCACAGAACTGAAACCATCGAGCTCTAAACTCGGACACAATGTCTGTACAACAACAGTTCAGACTTTTGGCAGAGTGGAGACTTTACAGTGGATGTGCGGGGGGGTGAGCAGGCACAGCTTATATATGTGCAGGTTAAATATTCAGTGTTGGGCTGCGCGTCTCGCCTCGTCACAGGAAGTCACATCCTGATGTTTCCCAGCTCCTTTGAGAGGCAGAGCACAGCAGCTCAGGGTAGAGTTCTGTTAAAACACCGCATGAAGTGAAGTTGATCACTACGTTCCCCCCCCCCAATGATTCAAGGTTGTGTGTTAAAGAGTCAGTTCGCTGAAATGACAAACATCTTCACACATTCCTCTCCTGCAGATAAAGCATGTTGGAAAAGTCACGGCCTGGTCAGACGCAGCACCTGTGTTGCAGTAAAACATTTAAATATTGGCTTTTTTGTTCCTTGTTGCAAAAAACTAGATTCTTTGAAAACGAAAGTTGGGGAAATACGACTAGAACTGTATGCATGACTGGGTACCACTAGTGGTGAATGAGAGAGATGTATTTTTAGGCATTTGGTTGAACTGACCCTTTAAATTGTTTTCCAAATGTTTTCTCACAATGTCACTGATGCATCTTCAGTCCAAGTTATACTCCTGACCTCAGAAGCAGTCTGACCTGAGCTGCAGTTCATACTCGGGCAACAGTCTGATCATCACATGTTTGGGGGGGGGGGGGGGTTAAATCCCCGACAGCAATAGTCCAGACTGAAAAGTGCGTTTCACAGTGAAAAGTGCTGTACGGGGCGTCATGTGAGAGTCACCAGAAGCTTTAAAATGCTGCGTCGCTGCTCTGAGAGGACCAGAGCGTCCATATGATGCATCATCTGGTGGAGACGTTCCCACGGAAACGGGCTTGTCCTGCGATGTCCGACAAAGCTCTGAAACACGTCACGTTATAGTTTCTTTTTTCAAATGGAGATAAAGCTACAGACAATCTGCTGGACACTGCCAAGGCATGTGAACAACTACAAACACTCCTGAAACAAAACGGGTCTACGCTAACTTCCTACTTTTGGTCAGTGTGTTGGTTCTCTTTAGAACATGAAACGTCAGCAGACACGACACGTGATGGGTGGGTTAATGCTTCCTGGTTGTGGGTAACGTACTGCATCATGATTCACGACTGTTAAAACACATTTTATTGTTTTAGCATTAATACATTCCACACACTGAACATTAGTCATCATTCAATATAACCCCCCCTCCCCAAATTTGGCAAAGGGGGCTTTTCAAATCTGCAAAATAAACATTATAAAACATTTATTTATTATTATTATTTATAAAACTTTCTAATTACACATGCCCCATGTTTTGTCCTTTAAAATACAGTAAGTTTACAATAAGTGTTAGTTATGTGATTGTAGAAGCACATCCACCCTGTAGTCACAGTTCTTGGGAAAGAGGTGTGTGTGTGTGTGTGTTAATGTGTGTGTGTGTGTGTGTGTGTGTGTTAATGTGTGTGTTAATGTGTGTGTAACTGCACACTGACTGCAAACATGCTCCAATCTGTTTTCCGCAAGTCTCATCCGTCTTCACCTTACGAAAGCGCTGAACGTTTAAAAACAATGTGTGGCGGCGGTGATGGGTGGGTGCTTGCGTGGATGTCGGCGACGGAGCCATGAATCACTCCGGAGCAGGTTAGGGTGGGTGGGGTGGGTGAGGTGTAGCGAGGAGGAGGTAAGTAAGGGGTGACACTGATCCTAAGTCTGTTTCACCAGCACTTCCTGCTCAGAGTTCGACCCTCCCTCCCCTCGCCGTCCAGTAGAGGTGTGCGTGCTTCGTCCAGCTGTCCTCCCTCCGGACTGCGGCGCCTCGTCAGGCTTCCTCCTGCTCGGGGAAGTTGAGGATCTTGCGGTGGGCTTGCCTCAGGTACTGCTGCTGCTTGAAGTACACCTTAAACGCCCCCTTGATGGCCACAAAGGCGATACCTCCCTGTAGGGAGACAGCGTGTTGAAAGAGGGAATTAAAGACAGATTGAGCTCAACACATCAAAGCTTTTCCTCTCTCGTGGCTTAAGAAACATCTTCTTTCATTCCCACGCCGACTGTCACAGGTATGACAGCACCTGACATCCCATAGAAAACAAACACACCTGACCAGATCTGCCTGGACGCTTTCTGTCCGGCTGCGAGCAGAGAATACTCGGAGACACTTGTTCGTCCTATTCGACGGCACAGTTTGGTAAAAAAGATGAAATGATGCAGAAAATCCATTCAGATCTGCAGCCTGCACCCAACACCAGGCTCCTCCACAGGTGCAGTGTGTAGATGCTGTCTTTACACAGAGTTTTAAAGGAATAGTTCAACATTTTGGAACAAGTTATAAACCCCAACATGGCTAAACACACAGTTGGTCTGGCTCTACTCCACCTGTACGTTTTAATTCTTCACTAAAAACAAAGCAGCTCATTAACATGTGGTTCATTTAATCTAAAAACCGAAGTGTAAATAAAAATATTTACAGCTGGCTCTCTGCTCTGTCCTTAATATTTGCTGCTGTCGGGTGAAAGCCTTGTCGGTGCCTCATGCGTTCCTTCTGAACAGTGTGGTAAGCGCCCCTGGAGAAGGTTTCAGACTTCAGGCTCCATGAACTGACCATGAAGCGCTCTGACCAAAGCCTTTCTTCCTCCTGCCTGCAGAGCTGGACCTCCAGTAACACAGAGCTCAGCGGGTGAGGACAGAGTGTCCAGTGGAGCCGCTCTGGTTACCTCTCTGCCCTGAGCACTGGCTGACAGACGACGTGTGTGTCGTGTGTTTGAGTGGCTCGTGCTCTGCACAGTTTACTCGCTGACATTATTACTGCTCTGCCTGCCACCAGCGCATAAAGAGCGGCTGATGCGGCTCCATGTGTATGCTCTGTTGGGATGTGTGAGTCTTCTGGTTGTACCCACCAGGATGGTCCTCTGCAGGTTGGAGTTGACACTGCTGAACATGAGCTTCCCCACGATGGTGGCGATGGTCGGGAAGACCAGGGCGCCGCACAGGATGCGTGTGGCCGACACGTGGTCCGCCAGGGGGCTGGCCTCTGCCGGGATACGAGGGACTGGGCAGCCAATCCCTGCAGAGATGCGCAGATGGCGCAGAGAGTACAGCTTATCTACTGATCAGAGACGGCCTTATTAATGTAGTCCTGCAGTGGAGGCTGGGACACACTGCTGCTGAACACAGCTACAGCTGCGGCTCTTACACACATCGTCTCTCACAATAAGGTCACTAACAGTAGAGGCAGCAGAAAGACAAACGCACACGTTGGGTGAGTGCGAGGTGTGTGTCTGACCTGGGAAGATGCTGTTGAGGATCTGCAGTTTGTTCGAGTACTTCCTCCACAGACGCAGCACGTAGTCTTCCCAGCGGATCATCTTGCCGAGGATGAGCATGACAGGGATGGTGGGCAGGCCGATGAGCAGGAACAGAGGGTCGGCGCGCTCCATGACGTCCAGGCCCTCCTTGTGGCCCACCACCTGGAGAGCAGACGGGACGCTCAGAGTGGAAAACTACAGCCGAGGAGTGAACCTGGTTCACTTTTACTTACAAATAAGAAAGAGAGTCACAGGGAGGAGCCACGCAGGAGCACAAAGCTTTTGAGTAAACAATGAATACATGTCCAGTCAAACTAGACACAACAAACTCACTATTAAATCTGCTCTTACCTGCATGACAGTGACGGCTCCGTACGTGACGGCCGTCCAATAGATGGAGCCCACCATGATGCCAGCAGCAGCGAAGGGGCCGGCCTTAGAGATGAGCCGGTCAGCTAGGTCGAGCACGTATACCACTGGACCTGGTGGAGGAAGACAGATGAGAGTGAGACAGCTGACAGTGAGACAGCTGACAGTGAGACTGACTTGTACAGACACTGCTCCTGTTTTTGAAGTTATTTGATCACCGGCTGGCGTGTGGTCCAACTGATGCTGGCTTTTGGATGGACAGCGATGGAGGCGGAGGTTTAATTAATCTGATCATCTTTAAATATAGAAATCCACAAACAAATCTTGATTTAGAATTCATTTTGAGATTCATGTTGAGCGAGCCATTTCACAGACTATAAATCAACAAAATGACAAAACGACAAACAACAAAATGTCACGGAGGCGCCGCATTAAATCAAGCCCAGTTCGGCCATATCCTGACACTGACGCTGATCTGAGACAAGCTGAATCTAGTGGGTCTACAACCGGAAAACTTGACCTGACAGCACGAGCCAACGAACAGTGTGTGAGCGTACAGCAGGGGTCATGAGACTCCTGTCGGTAAAACAAGCAGTGGAAGCGGAAAAGCATCCAAACTCAGCACATCGTACACCTCTCAATTACCTACGTAAACAGAGGCACCAGCAGTTATCGGCCCTTTGTCCCGGCACTGCGACCTGCAACCACAGTCTGCCTCTCTGCCTACGGGCTGAATGGACTGTATTCAAATGGCAGTGAAAGAGGTGAAGACGGGAGGACGCTGCTGCTGAACAAACAGCCCGTGGTCAGCCACTCTCTACCCAGTGCAACAACAACAACAATGCAGCGATGTGAAAGTTGAAGAGAAGGAGCTTTGAGTCATGTCAGGTATGGTGGACAGCTTGTATCGCAGGGATATTGACAGACAGGGAGGAGCTTCTCGGGCAGGTGGCACCTAGATTAAAAATAACAAGAATGTAATGAGGATTAATGTGAAGTCCAAACACGCCTTCAGAGCAGCCACGTCCCTGTCTGACACCAGGAGCAGGACCCTGGCAGAAAAATCTCTGCTGCAGCCTCCTCTCTGGTGTTCCAGGCCCACTCCAGGGAAATCATGCAATATTTACAGGAAGGCAACCTGATTTCCTCACTCAGACAGAGCCATCCCCGTCCTATTAATAACCAGCCCAGGAGTCAGTGGGAGGAGAGCTGGGTGGGGACGCTACCAGAGGGACCGAGCGCAGAACGCAGCGCCGCGCCTTGATGTGTTGCAATGCAACTCGCAAAAAGGGGCACGATGAGAGCCCCAGCGCCGGGCAGCCTGGGTTTGAACGGCCCACAGAACGCTCTTCTCACTCTTCTTCCTGGACGCTGATCGGTCCCGTCCTACACTCTGTAAACTCTGCGTTTTCTGACGAACCAGGAACAGGCGGAGGTATTTCCCGGGACCTTCCTGTAACTCATCTTTCGCTAAGTCGCTGTTCCACCTGTCAAGCTCTCTGTCATCTCTCCTCCAGCTGACACACATTTAACACCGGAGTCATTTCCCAAACAATGACTCCATCGCAGACAGTGACGGACGTCTCATTTCTTCCCCACAATGGTGGATGTTGTCGGCTGACATGACGACGTTAGCTCGATGAGTTGGCAATAAACGCTGTGTAAAGCGAGTCAGCCTGTCAATTATATGATCAGGAGTGATAAGGAAACAGATCTGCCTCTTATCTTATTATCACCCAGCTCAGCTGATTAGCTCACACAACACAACAAGACGGATGCTGCGACCGTGAGGACTAAACAATGTGTTGGGTGAATGGGATGTTGTCTTGGTGTACAGGTTTGGGCTGCTGCACTGCAAACTTCCCTGTATCTAATTAAGAGCGGGACAGAGCTGCTAACATTAGCACCACCCCTGCTAGCATTCAGGACCTGTATCCCTCTACAAGTAGATGTTCTCTTCCAGGCTGTTTACAAGTAGCCTCTAAGCCCTCATGACTGCACTGTCCTGCTGGTACAGTAGCTGGACGTGCAAACACTTGATAAAAAGAAAAGTTGAACACTTTTTGGGCCCCCGGGCTCTTTAAAGTATCAGAGTACTGCTCTTACCACAGCCACAGCCACACCTACATCTGAGATAACACAGCCTGAGAGGTGTTCTAATGAATAATATTGAAAGATTTGATTTTGATTTAAATCTGTGATCACATGTTGCCTGTGTAAACCCATAATCTGACAGTATGTGTTAGAACCTTTCCCCCTCATACATGTGCTGATGCACTGTGATACTGAAGTGGTTCAAAGGTTATTTCAACATGCTCGTCTCTTGGGACGGCTGCCATTTCTAATCCCATTTTTAAAATAGTGATGTTGACACATGTCTTGTCCAGTTGAGAAATGAAGCTGTGAAGCGGTATCAAAACAGTGCTGAGTCACCGTCGACGTGACTCAAGAACGCTTTCCCCTCTGGCGTGTCAGCAGCAGATTGATAAATATGTTATCCTGTTCATTTAGGCTACAAGGCTGGTGGACAGCGAGTTAGAGAACACGTTGACCTTGTAGCCCAGAAAGCCTCCATCACTTAGAGTTAAGGACGGCGGCGCTGCCGTTGGTTACAGGCTGCTGCCAAGCAATCTCCAAATCATCTTTCGGGACGTGGACAGATTTAATGCAAACACCTGAGCGGATGCATTTTCATGAGCCTCCGCAGGGAGACCGAGGCACTGAGACCGAATTTCTATCATTTCCAAGTACGACACTGACATCAGCCCACACGTGCTTTAAAAAAAGCAGCCGCTTTCAAAAATAAGCCTGGGGCTCGGTGCTTATTCTGGGGTTATGGGATTTTGCAGTTGGGACATAAGACAGACTTTATTAAGCTGTTTGTACAGCCTGGCAACCGTGAGGCTGTTACCCATAAGTACCTGCCACAAGTTGTATACAATTCAGCCAGTGTTAGCTGTGCACCTATTTCTGCAGCTAAGTACATGCACTGTATAAAAGCTTTAGCGCGCAGTTCACGGCTGCACTTTAAGCTGCCTGTGCTTAAGGTCGTCTTTGTCGACAGCGCTGCTTCCGGCCACTTGTTGAGGACGGAGCCCAGAGCAAAGCAAGCAGCTTTTGGCGCTTTTTAAAGCTACTTAACGCGCAGCGGAAATATCACACTTTTACTTCGAAAGCGGTTATAAACACAGCAGCGCTCTCTCTTCCACTGCCAGCCGTTTGATGCTCTCCAGAGCTACTCTTTGCTGCACCTGTGTTTGCCGACCGGATTGATCTCGCGCTGCTTGGGCACATTAATACGCCATATTTTGATGACAGGTTTGGAATCTCTTCCGCTTTCTCCCCGCCTAAGCATTACGCCATTGCGGCCGGAGGGAACTGGGTCGCCCTTAATGGCCGCTGGCAGGATGGAGAGCTGAGCAATTCATTTCAGCCACTGGCAGCAGATTCCATAATTAAGATAATTAAAAAGAAGGGAGGAGGGGGAAATGAAGGAGAGGGGCGGGGAGGAAAGTGCAACTGCAGTTTGTCAATAGTGGGCACGCATGCTGGCACATAGTTCCAGCTGGCTTGTTTACTCTCTCTAGGTAGAGTGTCAGTAAAGGAGCAGCAAGGACACGGCGTCCTCAGACTTCTATTGCCAGCCAAATTAGCATGATAGGCTGGCTCTGCTGCAGGTGCTGGTGGGAATAAGGCCAGAGCAGCATAAAGCTACTCCACTCTTTGTGGGCTGCAGCGTTGCTTCCATCTGCACCTCCAGTGCTGTGCGGCAGTGAAAACAATCAAACCCTGGGTTAATAGAAAATGTGATCTGTTGCTCCAAATCAACCCCCCATCTGATCCGGCAGCAGGCAGGGGTCCCACCCTGGGAGCCAAACATGAGTAATGCCTGTCAAGCCTGTAGAAATGAGCTGGCCTCTGCCGCAACCCTGAGAAAATAACTACTGTGGCAACCTCCCAACAGCGCTCCCCGTCTCTACCTGTCCACAGCTATCACCCAAATTGAAAGCTGTCATCGCAGTGTTGTCACCAGCCTGAGAAATTGCTATTATTCCGAGGGCTAATTAAAGCTGCTGCAAATACCACAGCTTGTTAGGCCAAAGCCACTGGAATTATATTCAGAAAAGAAGAAAATACATCCCAGCTTTGAAGTTTGAAACTAAACACATGGAGCAATAGCGTCTGTACAACAAGCCAATCATAAATATATGGCTGTGCCTATACGGTATAACGGTATATAAAGAGCAGAATACAGGAGGGGAACACTGCAGCAATGATGCAGCAAAACAGACACCGCTGCACTCCTCCTGCTCACTCTGAAGCACACTAATGCCCAGAGAGTCCTGCAGCCAGAGACTGGAACTCCTCAGAGTACAAGTACAATCTCAGCTAAAAG
The DNA here is from genome assembly GCA_008933995.1 of Datnioides undecimradiatus. Lineage (NCBI taxonomy): Eukaryota > Metazoa > Chordata > Actinopteri > Lobotiformes > Datnioididae > Datnioides > Datnioides undecimradiatus. The sequence goes on along the minus strand of WARS01000059.1, from coordinate 4,648,358 downwards.
CTGAGCAGGTTTACTCCTCTGCACCTATTAGTAAAAGTAACAGTTGGATAATTGTGATGCATGGAGCTTGAAACAGGATGTAGTAAAGCCTTAAAGTGCCCATCTGACTGACTGCATGTATAGGACAATATGTTCAGCTTAAACTTTTGTGTTGTGATGAAATGGAAGTGTCACAACGTGGTGAAGCCCACCTGTAGTCCAAGTAACAGACCCCAACGCTTTGCAAATGCGGTGTGTGCCCCGAGTCTGACGTCACGCGCTGCAAGAAATGCAAACATGAGCAAAGCAGCGAGCATCTTTGCATGCGGTGTTCTGCTGGAGAGGATCGGGTCGGAGGCACATCCTGTTCTTTATAAGCAAGAGAGGTCACCGCCCCAGTTCTGGGTGTTACTCAAGTGTGAATGTCATGTTGAAGTCACAGGGAAACACTGGAGGACAGCCGTGATTTCATGGATTCATCGGCAGAGCGGCGGCGTTTCTCCGCTCATCGCCTCTCTGCTCTGTCGGCCTTTGATGAGCTGCTCCGTCGGCTCCTCCTGTGACCCACTTTCGCTCCCACTCCTCTCTCCCAGACACATTCAGCATCTCTGCGCGACTCCCTCGCCACCCCTGTCTGACACTGGCTAATGGGATTAGGAAAAAGGCACTTTTCCCTAAAGATGAGGAGCCCCTCAGGTAAACTCAACAGGCTCTGCGCAATATAACCAACCGCTGCTCCACTTCCTGTCCAGATACATTCTGCTGCTAAATTAACCTTTTTTGTGTTCAGGACACGGCAGGAAATTACTTGACTCCAGTGGTTCTGGGCTTAGCACTTAAATATAAATGGAGACTCACAAAACATCCTGAGGCTGAAACTCCCAGAAATACGCAGAAGACCTGAGCGTTTATATTCACAACGCATTCCAGTGCCTGAACTTCTAAATCTGAGAGAGGAGTCAATCAAGAGGAGTCGTAGGTTACTTGGATCGAGGGTTCACCAGCTGCTGTAACTGCTGAAATAACTCTGAAATAAAAGACCTTCTCAAATAAACGGAACAAACATGAGAAAATCAACTGCGACTAAAATTCACAACATTCGTCACACGCGTTTTTAGCTCACCATCGTCACCCGCCGTTCTGAGTCCAAATTCATTCATCCGACACATGCCGCAGCTTATACTGACGAACACTGCATCAGAGGGAGCATTAGCTACGTAACGGTGGCACAACGCGTTCATCTCTACCTGACGATGTGTCGTCATTGGTGGCCATATTTAGAGGATATAAAAATAACTGGCTTCGCAAATGACAATAAAGTCAGAGGCATTCCTACCACAATCCGCTCTTTATACCCACTCAACACTAAATGTACACAAAGTATAAAGGAAGCTGTATCTGGTAAATGCTCAGAGTTAAGTCACCAGAATGACACATTGCTTTGACTAACTAGACAAAATGTCACAGATCAGCTAAATGTCAGCCAATCACTGCAGTCACGGTAAGCAGGTCCATACACGAAACACGTCAGCCACAGCAGCGTGGTCAACTCTGCCTTTTGTATTTTATCTCATAACAAAGCAAAGACCGATAAGATGCCGTGTGAACGCGTGCCACATCCACAGCTCCACAACGCTCCCGCTTCACGGCTCACTAAACAAAACTTCATTTACAAACGACAGACATCCTGATTTCCAGAGGAACCCGCTGAACCTTAGCTGACGCTTCTCCCACTTAAAACTATAAAAGTGAGTTTTCTCTCCAGCGGCCGGTGAGGTGCTCCGGTTCCACCCACACACGCTCGCAGTCTGTCATCTGAATGAAGGGAAACCAAACAAAGCTACACGCGGCTGAATGGAAAGGTAATGCAAGCCTCTGGCTGCTTACACAAAGTCCTCGGCAGATGAATGGTGTTTGTGGCAGAAACCTGCTGTATCATTCTCTAAGGGCGCCATCGCTCAGCAAATTAGCCCCAGCAAAGAGGAAGTTCCCTTTCAAAATAAACCGCCGGGCCATCCATCACAATGCTCTCGCTGTTGGCCAAACCACTTGAGCATCTGAAGAGAAACTTTGGAGCGGGCGTCTGGAGCTGATGAGCGTAAACATGTTACCTTCTAGGCCGCAACTCCTCATTGGCTGCTATAAAAAAAGATCTAGCCAAGAATAACTAACCACAAAAGTCATAATGATGAGGCGCAGTGTGAGAAAACACTGATGCAATGTGTCTAAATCACGACTTCAAAGCGGTCCTGTGCGAAACAGGGACTCGATTCATAAGGTGTCTTAAAGCCAGAGCATGTGAGTGAGACTAACAACAGATAACACAAACATGTTTGTATAAAAGTCATGAGCTCTCAGTGTGAACTAGAAAAGATCTGCATTCAATTCAGCCTGAGTCTGAATATTAACTGATTTGTGAAAATGAAAAAAAAAAACAATAACGCAGGTTCGTTCAGTCCTCCAGCAGGTCATCTCTGATTTGAGGGGAATTAAATAAAACCGCACAGTGAGTGGGAGGAAACGGTACATGAATATCCAGAGTATCCCTGACAGTGAGAGATTTGCTCTAATATAGCCCCAAGTACACACTTCCTTTAACCACGTTGCTTGGCAACCAGTCAGGCATGGCTTCACCTCAATTTCACTGAATCACTTCACATTTTTAAGCTTCTGTCTTTGCTGAGCCTTAATCATTTTATGTTTCAATAAAGTTAGTCTTTACCTACCGGACTGTTGTTGGACACCACACAACTTAACAATACAGAGAATATTAACCCTAACTCTGATGTTAACTGCATCAATACTTTCAATAAAACTAAACAAGCCAGCCATAAAAGCATTTATTCTGTAAAAATGTGTGATCTGAAAATTCTAATATATATTATTTTAAATCTGGGAGCCGATAAATGTGATTTCAGTGATGAAAATGAATGTGTTATCAGGGCCTGTTGGACTGCTGTACTGGATGTCTCTTTCACTGTCCGTACGGGTTGATGCAGCACTAACTGACAGTCCTTGCTGCCAATTAACACGACCTTCAATACAAAAAGCAAAGGGCCTGACAGACACGTTCATAAATACCCAGCAACAAGCCAAGTGGCAATAATCAGGTCTCAGAGGGACACGCAGACACACACCGGGCTATTTACCGAGGAGGAGGAGGAGGAAGCTGAGCTGAACCTTCTTCACATAGCACCAAAGTGAGTGACAGCACAGCCCTGCTCACTATAAATATACATGAACCTGTTTGCCAGCCGAGCCAGGCCTCCTGCAGACTAACATTGTCTTAGGGCCAGCAACTGTCTCAAATTGCAACTTCTCTTTCTTTGAGGTTGAAATAGCAGAGGCCCAGTGGCTGATGGGTAACTCAGTGACAACTGTGCACTATTAACTTTCAACAACAACTCGTTTTGACATTTGCTTGTAAAAATTCAACAAAGTGATAAAACTATTATTTTTGCTGGACCCAGAATATTTTTCTGCCGCTGCAACAAACGGCATGAGGACAAGTCAGTGGCTGTTTCACACAGAAGCTAACAAACAAGGAGGTTCTGGCCAAGAAAGCTCGGCCCTGCGTGGTGTATGTCCACCAGATGAGTCATAGCTGGTGTTTGGGAACAATGGCAGCCCTCGTCACTCTGACGTGTCAGGATAATTGAGGCTGCCGTGTCTCTAAACTGCTGCTGGTCAGTCAGCCAGGAGCTGGGCTGTGTAACAAGCGAGCACCCTTCTGTTCCTCGTCAGGCTGAAAGGAAATATTTACCCAGATCACCACAGAACCTATGCTGCCTCCGGAGTAAATAAACATCCACTCAGGCAAGACAAACTGAATGGCTCTCACAGCTTTGGGTACAGTTACAGGCAGTGGCTAATAGAAGGAGCTTCAGCAGGCTATTTACATGGAAACCTGCTCTACTGTGCTATTGGATTTACAACTGGTGGAAAATTAGAGCAGTCATGACGGCACAACAAATCAAATTCAGGGTTATGAGTTGGAAACTGTCTTTGCAGCAGAACCAAAGACCTGTGAACACACTTTGACTGCTGCACCATTTTCTCTTGTTTTTCGATATACGTTTTCCTGGTCCTAAATTTGCTAATGGCTTCTTACACGACAGAACAATTTGATTACGAACTCCTGGAGATGTGTGCAGTGACATCTGACCTTGGAGTATACAACTGAAACTTGAGCCTCTTCACAGGTGTTTTGTCATTTGTGGGCCTCGATCTAGTTTATCTAGCTTTGCGAGATTCAACCCACCCAGTTTGGGGAAAACGATGAGGTATTCTGCGTTGCATTGTGGGCAGGCCACGCGTGCCGTGCTGTTGCCCCGCTGCTTCTCGTCCACCCAGCGCTGCAGGCAGGACTGGTGAACCCACTTGGTGGAGCCACGGCAGCGACACGGACGCACCCACTCTGCCGTGCGGTCGTCTTCGTCTGTGGCAAAGCACACCCAGCAGCTCCTGAAAAACAAACACACACACACACCCACAGGTGGGACGAAGACGATTAATCACATGCACCTGCGCTGATGCCTGAGAAAATCTTGTAGATTCCTAAATGAATCAGACATTGTTGGTGGTTACACCGTGTGACAGTGTGACTCCCATTTCCTCTCATGTGTGAACAAATGAGAGCAGAACAGTTGTGTTACAGCTGCAACGTGACCTCGGATGAGACACATGGAGATTAGAGAGAGCCTCTGCACTTGTAATTCAAAGTGGTGTGATAAATACTTTGGCTCTAGTAAAAGAAAACCCAAGCAGGGCTCCTGCCCACTGGCACGACTCACGGGCTGAGACAAACTAGAGCCAGCAAGAAAAATAAACACTGCTCCAACACAAGTGACCCTGGATTCGGTGCTCCTGAGCTTCCTCAGAAGCAGCACATTTGGGAGTTTGCAGGGGATATCGAAAAATTGATAAATACCCATTCACATTTGTAATTCTGCAAAGAACTGGATAGATAGAAATATATTAAACCCAGTTAACATCTGTTGTTCCAAATATGTACTCGCACAGCTCTGCCCCGGTTGGTATGCCTGACCTTATCTTCTGTCAGAAGCCAGGCGTTAATCCAAATGCTCCACAAATTTTGACCAAAGTTAGAAAAATCTTTGGAGAAAAAGAAAGAAAGAAAGAAATGATTCCCATCTATTGCTGTTATGCAATTATTAAAAGTTAGGTAGAGAGAGGAGCAGTGGGTGGCACTAACTTTTGGTGCGTAAATCATTATACAATAGCAAAAGAAGTTGGCGCGACCACAGACTTAAGTGTACGAACACCGTTGTACCTCAAACAGTGAAAACCCTGATGGTAATATGTGGAACATTGTGTTCGTTTCATGTGTTAATGTGAGGATGCTCACATCAGATCTGAGCGAGGGGGAGGAGTTTTAATCTGCTGCTGATTGTCTTCTCCTCAGCACAGCAGAAGCTTCAGAGGACGCTTCAGTCACATGCTTCATGCATTTTTAATTTGCTGAATCTGTTTCCATGGCACTTTGCTGTAATACAATGCAACAACGTTTCCCACTCAGTGTAAAAACTTTTATGAGATATTTCAGTTTTTTTATTTCCAGCATTTCCACTCAGGGACTTTGATGTACAAACTGAAAATGCTCATAAACACAGGAGGATAGAGGCGTACATTATACTGCATGTACAAGGCTGACTGGGACATGTGCAGAGTGTTTACTGTGCATAGTGGTGCATGGATTGGGATCATGGGATCAGAATAAAATGCTGCATTTCAGTCATCGATGCATTTCATCTATTGGTTTTGTGTGTGTGTGTATGGGCTCTTCTTTCTAAACACTGAGGCAGGTGTGTGTGAGCATCCATTGGTTTGTGTGCAATACACTGGAGGAGAGAGGGAAAAAAAGAACGAGCCAGTCTAATGTAATCTTTCATGGCCCCTTTGAGTGAACAGCGGGCAGTCAGCAACACAAAGTCACTTCAAACAGGAGTCAAAGGTTTCAGCTTAGATCAGGCTTATTTGGAATTCGTGCTTCGAAAAAGTGTTGGCGAGGCCATTTTTCAGCATTTAGGGACCAACGATAGAGGTAGTGATCAAAGTCTCTCAAATAACTCCAGACTAAATGGCCTAGTTGGAACACACACGCACACACACGCACACACTCCATCACTCTGGGCCAGTGACTCTGCATGAAATCAGCCAAGATCAATACATAAACCCTATAGGCAAACAGGCTGTTATGCTGACTGCTTGTCAAGCATATCTGACAACACAGCAGGAACTGTTCAAAGCGCGAGCGCACACACACACGCACGCGCACACACTAACAGGCCCATCATCCTGCCATCTGGATACAAAGGCAAAGGCAACGAATTTCCAGGGGATTATATTTCAGCTCTCATCACGATGACAAATACAGTTTCTTTTTAAAATCCATACTTTCTTGATCAATATATTCAAACAGGGACACAGAAGCAGGAGAAGTGTACTCTGTTTCTTTACTTTTCACAGATGCAGCCACTTGTTTGCCTCAAAGTATGTGTTTTCCTGTTGTTATTCCGTTTTTTACTTTGACAGTGTCACAAAGCAGACAGACGATTTATGGTTGGTGGCTCAACACTACTGATAAGAGTCGCTCTCCAGAAATTTAACAGTCGCACGTTGTGTTCAGATTCTTTTTTTGACAAAAGGTTGTCAGTCACCTCCACAGTTTCCCAAGAGCCCCTGATTTTTATTTATTTATTTTCATTTCCTGAGCCTGTTTCTGTCGCTGCACTTACTGAAGCAAAACGTGCACAGACAGCAGTGTGAGTTACAGAAACACCCTGCGGTATGTGTGTTGTAAACTTCTACAGTGATGGATCAGCTCTGAGTCTGACTGTGAGCTCACCTCTTTCACTTCAGACAAATAGAATTAATGAATCAAATGATTTCTTCCTGTGGAGCCGACGTGAAACTACTGTGGCCCAGTGAAGTTCAGCCATCTGTCTGAAACTTCTGGCTGATTACAAACATTTTCATTTCTCTGTCAATCCTCTGGGAGAGGATCGTTAAGGTAATTTGGCTGCAAGCTGTCCCACTCTGCTTCTGTAGATAGAGACGCTACAGGCAGGTCAGTGACATCATTATAACATAGTGTCATGCAGGTGAGGATACTGACTCGACAACCTTTCAACAAAAAGTTGTTTTTCGGATCAATGGAAACAGATATTTGACCATTTGTGTGTGACGCTGGAAACGGGAATGCTGCACTGCATTAATCACATTGCTTCATTCACCAGGGTATCCCTGTGTGACCGTGCACAATGTCCTGATAAAACCACAGCTAGCATATGCAGTGGCTGGTTGCAGACAGAGGAGACACAGTCCTCCCTCTGTGTGACATCCAGACAAATACCTTGTTCTGGCATCAAGCCAAACCATTTTTTACCCCCCACCCTTCCTGCCCTGCAAGTCTCCCAACACATCCTCCTGCATTACATCCTCCCACATGCAGTGGAAGTCCTCTTCAGTAAATTGTTCTTCCACCTTCACAAACTTCTGCATCCTAACTTACAGGAAAAGACCATCAATATGTTCGGCCTGTCTGCTGAGCTATCTTCCTATGAACAATACATCGCAAAGCCCTCCTCCACTCCATGTCTGTCCAACATCTGGGAGGTAATTTGATAACCAAGTTCCCTGACCTTACCACAGTACATCTCCGACTGTGACATTATATTGCTTTTCCATAATTAATCAGCAGCATGCGACTGGCTCGAAGGTTCACCACCTCTGTGTCTCGCCGCATGCGGTTCAAGAATCTAGACCAGTGACATTCTTATTTTAGCTGCTACGTACCAATGAAAACCGTCATAGCTTAGACCTGAACAAGTGATTTCACCAACAGCGAGGCATGGCTACGCGTCAGAGCTCTCAAACTACAGAGTTCTGTTCGTTCCAGTAAAAAACAGAAATAACTGCGTTTGTTTTCCTCCAATGTGATAATTGTTAAAATGAAGGAAAACAGCCAAGGACGATCCAAGCTGTCACGATTTTGCTTGAAGCCACATTGGCATTCGTTTGGGCCTGGGACTAACTTGTTGCTAGGAGATCCACTGGTTCGGGGACTGACTGCTGCCTTCGACCCATTTACAGCCTGACTATCCGTGTGTGACATTTACGTCCTCATTTCCATAATTACACTGAACCTTGAACAGTTGGCATTTCACTGGATGAATGAAACAATGATTAGTCCCCACACACACACACACACACACACACACACACACACACACACACACACACACACACACACAGCCCTGGCAGAAATTCAATGAGGAGAGACAAACTGTAATAGAGCTGTTTGTTTTTTCTCTCAGGCTGTGATTATGTACATTTTGGTATCATTTGCATGAGGGCATATTAATATTCACATGTTAATATTCACATAATCCAGGGAGCATACATACATCATCTCCTCCATCAATACACATTGCAGATGAAACTGAATTCTGTGACATTCTGTGACTGCGTTAAAAACAAATTATACTCGGGTCCAAGTTTATAGTATTCATTCCATAACAACCAAGCAAAAGGCTTAAAACTGTACACAGTGCAGGTGTGGAGGTACCAGACAGGTGGGTATCTCTTCTCTGTCAGGGTGTAGACAACTAGCGGCCTGTGTCCGCGCTGATAAGCTGTATCTTTACGGTTTCATTTCCTCTTTTATAACAGGTATGGCAGGAATGGAGGAAACCTGCTGCCTTTGTACTCTCTCTCAGAAGCAGGAAGTGTATCCTACCACGACAGAAATATTACAAATATCCAACAGTATGAACTGCAGCTCTAACTGCAGAACTTGTTCCCAGTATGAAGTTCAATCAGCCTGAAATGAGATTTTGTAATTTTGTGAAAGCTCTGGTGTGTTTACTGACCACTATTCTGCAAGGAAAAGTATAGTACATCACGTCTCCAGTGCCCGTGACCCAGTATATTCTCATATTTTTCCAGTGTCCCTCTGTATTAGAGCATCAATTACCTGTTTTATCCACTGTGGCTTTGAATGTGCTCATGTGCGTGTGGCCTTGCTGAGGGGTAATCTTAATGCAGTCGCGATCATTCTGTATATAAAAGGTTAACATGGCCCAAAACTTTCTCTTCTAATGAGTTTTCTAGCGTCATCAAAGCAACTTTTATCCTTGGCACCTCTAGCTGCGCCTCCACATTGGCTTCACAACATCTATTCAGCAGTTGACTCAGCAGATCACCATAGTACACCATGTATATTTCCTCCTGCTCCCACAGTTGAATAATGGATGTCAAATCTGGGGCCTTCTGTCATCATCATCATGGGGCGTAGGTGTGCTCTGTCACTGGGGCGTTGAGGGGGCTCATCTGTGAAAGACTGTGGATGGCCAACTTGGATTATTTGCTCGGGTTGCGGCCTGCCTGCAATGAATAATTTTCCAATACTCCCCTGGCGCTGAATAAAACATGACGATGCAGGAGAGGAGCCGTAGGGTCGAGGTGCTCGGGTGACATGGCCGGCTGAAGGGCTGCGACGGGCGCACGTGGTGAATCTGAGTCTGACGGAAACATCAACCCCCCACCTCACACTTCTGTCTACAGTCCCTCACCACAGACTTTCTGACAGGCATGTTAGCCTGGACTATACTCAGAGCTGCATCTAATGCATTAATTACATTTGTTTGCGCTGCAGAGCTGGAATGGCTAATCAGAAAAAAACATGCATTTTATGGGCATTTGTAATTTCTACACTGGGGGGCATAATTTAGCAAAAAGCAGCACAGAGACAGGAAGTGAGGCAGCTACAAAACATGAGGATGAGGAGTTGAGTAGAGAAGTGGACGGATGTCTCCACAAGACGACGACAGTGGAGAACAAAACCCAGGGTTCCCTTAGATTCACCGGCTCCTATTCCTGTAACCCAGCCCTGCAGCATGACAGGACCTAATACAACAGCACCGAAACGCTATCCTCTGAGCGAAACCTTAATCTCCAGCTCGCCGTCGCCTCGGCCCTGTTTAACAGAACACTCAGGCAGATAAGCCCGCACTGCACATGTGCCCGCAAAATGGTTTCCTGCATACAAAGAATTCCTGTCCAACTCGGCATGAATCCGGCTTGCGGACCTAGAAATTGTAAATAAGCAAAACCAAAAGTCTGACGAACTACTGTTCCCAGCAACCTGACCTAGACTTAACTGACGTATGAATGAATTGGTGTTTGCTGTTGATCCTGCAATGTGTTCTCATATTTACAAATGACAAAAATGAAGCCAAACCCACAGGGACGCAACATTGACAGATGCTACCACACCTGACGCATTCCCCTGTTCCTGCTTAACAAGGTCTGAAAGCTTTCCATGTAAATGTCCTTCGTGAACATGAGATCTGATGATGGCGACTTGCCTGAGCTATGCTGAAGCTAGATGACCTGCCTTCTCAACCACTTATTTACATGCTAAACAGGCAAACTCGAGTGGGGCTTTGCTCTTTCGACAATGAGCTTTAATCCACCTAATGCTAACCGACTGCTTTGAAACTTCAAGGGCAGGCAAACAGCAGTGTGCATTATCCTTTTTATTTCACCAGTTATTTTGAAAAACCTTCAAGCTGCCAGGATCAAAAGAATGTGCAGCGATGAGGGACCGTAGATCCCTTCAGTCAAGCTAACGTCATGTGTTCCACTTCAGCTTAGGATGCGACTTTGATAAAAAGCACTGAAATGCATCATAAAGTCCCACCAACACAGGAGAGTGGGGTCTGCTGGTGGGCTCTGAAGGAATATGGGGTGACAGTATGATTGACACTGTGTGCAGAGATGAGTGTGACAGCATAGTTTATTTCTCATCGTCTCACAAGTCAGGCTCCCGTTCTTTAAGAAGCACATAAGCCACCCCACAAAGGCTCCTTTCACTCGGCGGCGGTCACGTGACTGTGGGAAAGCTGGAGGTTCCTCAGCACAAAGGCAGGGTGCAGGAGCACCGGATTCTGGCCCACAAAGATCTTAAAGGAAGGTTAAGGTCTAAAGGGGGCTTCTCCATGTCTGACTGCTTCTACTCAATCACAAACTAGTCTCGTGCATGTCAGTTAAACAACAACAACCCAAGCTGTTTGTGAACAGTGCAGCATCCAGCTACGTAAGATTTATACCTTTCATGTGTCACCTTGTGGTTAAAAGAGTCTTTGGCGAAGAAACTGGTAAGCATCAGCTGTCGCTCTGACTCTGAATAGATGGGATGGTTATACAGTCCTGGGTATTTTCCACATGAGTTGCACAAAATAACAGGGTGTCCTTACAATATTGTGCAATCGAAACACAGCGACACTAACTCCACCTTCTACAATTACCAGATCTGAATCAACACCTTGCTGACACTATCAACAAAAACATTTTAGTCTTGCAGTAAATGCAGGTATATTGTATTATTGCATATGAGAGCTTGTGACATTTCAAAAAATAGTAGAAACCGACCAGTAGCCATTGTTTGTGGAAGTGTGTTTAGTTGTTAATCAGTCACTGACAAATAAGTAAAGTTCATCCACTGAGTCAACACACACACACAAGCCTCTCACTTCTCTTACAGTCTCATGCTACACCATAACACATTTGTGTACTTGTAGTAGTCGTATTAGGCACTATGAACTTTGTATTGTATTAACACATGTACAGGAGTCCAGGGAAAAGAATTTGTGAGGACTGTAATCCATTAATCTAAAGCTTCCTTGTTATAAAGTCTCAAGAGTCACGTTCCATGTTTGATATAAATAACCTAGTCACTTTATTGCAATATCTATTAGAAAAGTTACAAAGCATTGAAAAGGGTAATAATAATTGTGATACAACCTGAGGTTTGGGGACAACAATTTACAGTAGGTGCAGTTGGCCATCAATTAAAAGCTTGTGGCTTAAATAACTCAAGCCAGCTCACTTGTGCCATGCAACACAGGTTATCAGCTAACAAGAGGTTACTGAGCCAGGACAGGTCAGCCGCTGCCCTGCTACTGATTTGTGTTTAGTATGTGTTGACAACCTAGTGTATAAGAAAAGGTCTACACATCTGTTTTCTGTGACAGAGCTAATGATTCTGATTACCACTGACTTGATGTTTGAACCATGACTGTGCTTTCATCCTCTATTTATTCCAAACTAGGTATAGTCTTTAAAAAAAGAATATATATTGTTAATTTCAGGGCTGCAATGGGCAAGTATATGCATTTCATTCCACTCAGCTACAATCAACAGAAAATGTGTAAAAAGGTCATTGGTGGACTGAAATGCAGAAAATTCTACTTCATCTGTGTTGTGATCTTAGAAAAGCAGAGTTACAACTTTGCAAGATTAAATTATTTTCAAACACGTTGGTAAATTATATGTATTGTATGTATTTATATCAATAAGACTGTGGTGCCTCTCTTCTGCAAGCTTTTAGACTTAACAAGAAAACTGTCATCACTTTCTGAGGATTGAACTGAGCCTGTAGACACTTACACCAAATCATGGCTACAGGGTCAATCATTGCCAGCCCTTATGTACGGGCACATGCACGCGCACGCACACACACAGCACATATTTATATACCCATTAATACAAAGAGCAACAGGATGGAGCGACCTGGGCAACAAAAGCAGACTAGAAAAGAGTAGAACAAGGAGGTTGTGTGAGAGCCAATAAAAAGGTCAGGCTGGATTGAAATGTGTCCCCCCACATCTATTTGTGAAACACTGCATTGCAGGGGCAGCTGGCTGCTTGTGGCAGGCCCAGATAAGAGCCTGTGGAGCCTTATGTTTGTCAGTGATAGAGACTGGGTACACAGCCGTCTAGAAGCAAGGGGACACGACATACATCTTCCTGCTATCAGCTCCTCAAACACTGTCAGGGTTATTGCCTCTGCCACACATCCGCAGCACGCAGCTAAAGCACATTTCACAAAGCTCACATGCCCTTCCTTTCTTTCTGCTACTGTACCATGTGCTCAAGTCCAAAGTTCAATATTGACAGAAAGTGCTGCGTCAAATGCCTTTTAGTACGCACCGCACGAGCTATCAAATGCCAGGGACTATTTTGAGGGAAACGGCACACCAGTGCGCTTTGACCCAATGTTGCAGCATCTGTTCAAAACCACCTGCGCAGAAGATAGAACATTCTAGTCACACATGTAGGAGAGCAGCCACCGTGGCTTTGTCTGACTTCAAAATGTGAACCCATACATATCTATGAACGCTTGTTTCATAATTACATACATAATAAATGTGAGTAGCTATTAGCCTGCTCAGTTGTGATAAACGTTTGTGACGATTCTACTCACTTGGTAGAGACACTTAGATCATCACATCTAATCTTATTCTGCAGTGCTTACGTGGCCCAGTCCAAGTAGGCAAGAATGAGATTAGCATGTCAAAGCACCAAACTTCCTCACCTACTAATTCAACACAGTGACTATTTTACTATATTCATCACATGGACTTTGAAGAGGGGCACTGTCACTGGCACACCTGTTGTTTTCTTAACAATGCGCATGCCAGTACAAAAAAGAAATAGGACATCTTAGCTATCATAACTTGCTCTGTCTGCATCAACGATTATTCCATTTTTATACAGAAATTCCCTCTTTACACAACGATGACATCAACTTCATTCATTTAAACAACTACTCGCCTGCTGACAGAACTCTCGGAGCATATCTTGTCAAATATGCAACATCAACAAGTGTTGTTGACACATCTTGCCTCCAGTTCTACTTTTTACAATAATGTGTTCAATCAGTTCAGGCCATGATTTAGGCCTGCACTGCAAAACTCCTGTTTCTCCGTCTGGCAGTGATTAGACAAACACTGTCAACATGTTTATGACACTGTCGGCTCCTAATTTTTGTAGCCAGTTCCTTAGCTACGGTTGCCTCACCCACCCTACATTTGGAGGGCAGCATGAACAAGAAGCTGAATCACCATTTCAGAACAAGGAAAAGGCAATAGTAGGAACTGATGCTCTAGCCAAGCGAAACAATAATGTGCTGAATGTGAATTAAACTTGTTGTCTGGAGAGGATAGCTAGTGGGGCAGTCTTTCAGACACAACTCTGATGCTGCAGTGTCTGGATTTCATGTCTGGATTTCATGTCTGGCGTGACCGCTGAAGTGATGAGCTACAGCTTTGAGCTAGGTTCATACTGCTCCAAGGGATGTGGAGAGCTGCTGACTGTGTGCCTTGGCGACCTCGCTGAAATGTACTGAGGCTAGGATTGTATGCGTTTAGGGCTCAAAATATTTGCTCGCCCATCACGATGGATTCTCCTCCATGTGACCGTGAATTGTTTAACCTGGGTTGCTGCATTCTGACAAGAAAAACTTGTTATATCTATTAACTCAGTGTCAGAGAGACACGTTTGAACTTCTGACTTCACTAGCTGTAAAAACTTACCACTGCAACACTTTGATGATCTCTGCACATTCTTAACCTGCTGCAGATATGACACCCTCTTGTCATCCAACCTTTTCTCTAAAGATCTGCACACCACCGCTTAGTCTTTGTTTTTACTGTATATCCAATATGACTTTCTCTCTTTAACAAATCTCAGTGGCAACACATTCATTTTTCCATGCAGACATCTTATCAGGTTACTTAAGAGTTTTAGTTATTCTGAGCAGACATGTGTTTAAATAGTAAATATACAGGGGAATAAAAGCAAACTTGGTATTCAGTGTCTTATGTAACAGATAAGAGGTTTACCCGTCCAGTCCCAAAATGATTGCTAAGTTTAAACGTGACAATTTCTGAAATCTGACAGGATACGGCCTTCTCCTCAGTTAAGGTCAATAGTTAACAAGCCAAACACTTAGGGAAAGAACTACATTTACAGTTTTTATGTTCAAAGTTATATGCAGGTTATTGAGATCACTCAATGCGCTATTGATCAGAGGACAGTAATTAGGTTAGTGAAGGATGTCCTGTTCCAACACTGCTACAATGCTATGCAGCTATGTAGCTATGCAATGCTACAATACAAAACATTACACTCCACATAACTTGTATTCAATGACACAGAGTTTGAAGTCAGTTTTCAAAATACGATAAGTGATTGTTAAAGTCGATGGGTTTGTTAATATCTTGACAAAAACTAAGTTGCACGCCTCGACCCCTGTCAACCTTAAGAGAGTTTACGTAAACCTACGTAGCTGCCATTAGCATGTTAGCCTTAAACTTGAACTCACCTGTCCAAATTCTGCTGCATGACCACTGCGCCCTGTTCCGCCATTGTCGTCAAGGAGCAAACAGCAAAATACTCAATAGCTGTCTTCTTAATTGAACAGATTTGCTGCGTTACAGATAAAACATTAAAATGGCACGCCTGGTAATTTGCCGCAGCTGAGGCTGGCGTTAAATCACTTGCTAGCTAGCAGGGGAACTACGTTACGCTAACTAGCTACATAGGCCTTTGTGTTGATACGGCGGTTAAGCTGCAAACGAGCCAGTTTATTCAGCATAAAACCATTCCGCCGCGGTCATTGTAGTCTAAACTGCGTGTATTGGCGAGCGACGCACTATTTTAGCTAAAACTCCTCTTTAAATCAGCTACGGCCTCGTTTGTCACTAATATTATCGCATTAGCGTGACCGCTTGACTCCATTGACTGGCCGTCTCTGAGGTAACGCAAAATAGCAAGTCTGTGCGTCACTGCGTCATCAAAACGAGGACGGCAGCGGTGAGGACGCCTTTCCCCTGTCATGGGAAATGTAGTTTAATGATGCCTCCCTCCCTCTTATGGCCAAAAATATCAAATTAATGTCCTGAATCCACTCCCGATAGATGTGCCAAAGAGAGACCACGACTTCTAGGAGGGAGAACCATCATGAAGATGCACATATGGCTTCAGAACGTTTCTAATGGCGGTAAGACGTCTAAAGTAGGCTACATTACCTTTGACAAAGTATTGCTCCTCACCTTCTCTGCTTGTCTACACTTCATTATGAAAGTTTTTACGATAGCACATCAAGCTTTTATGCAAAAATGATGTGCGTAATTATTATAACATTTATTGCTCCCTGTCCAGATTATAAACCATGCGCGTGCGCGTGTCCGCGTGTAGGAGAGAGTGAGAAACAGATAGAGTGACTGTCACTGCCAGTCATCACTGTTTTAAATACTGGTTTAACGAGTGGCTTCTTCTTGTGACCTCATCTTTAGGTCAGTGTTATAACTAACCTAGAGCTGAAGCCTTTACTCATCTTAGTCAAAACAAAGCATATCCTGTCATATATTTGTTGACCAGCCACTGCATTAGTGAGAAACTACAACTCCCTGCAGCCTCCTCGGCATCATCCATGCGCCGCAGTCAATCAGCTGTTGAGGCAACTGCTGACTACCTCGGCACAAGGGTAGCTCGTTTGTCATATCTAAACCCAGACGAGGCAAACAGAAATATCTTTATTTACAGAGTCCCCAAAAGGTGAACGATAAAGGTAATTCAAACTTCACGTCAGGCTGAGGAGCGACCACGCTGTGTGTGCATGCTGTTTTGTCGTTTGTGTGGAGGGACACATATGGATTAAAGGGGGATTTCAATGCAAGACAGCTTCATGAAATTTATCGGAAGCCTCGATCGGTGCGATGAACAGGCGTTTGAATGGTCAGGGGGTTTTTTTTGCTAGTGTCCGTGGTCAAGGGCCGGCGAGCTGAGCCACTATAGGCTGCTGATTATGCTGCTTTGATGACCTTGGAAGCGCAGCTCTTGGAGGAGAAAACACGGATTAACTGGTGGGGTGTGTGCAATGCAGGCTATTGCGATTACCTTGAAAGCCCAACTTGTATCTCTGCCATCATGCTGCTGATATTATCCGGCATGTCATGTGGAGAGTTATTTTCAAAGTCTCCAGACTATTGCATTCATGTTAGTTACAGGCCTCGGTGTAAGCTGCGTGTTAGCTCTCCTGCAGCCAGGTTCCGACACTCAAGAGGAACCTTATCATTGTTATCACGCGTTTTAATTCAGCATAATTTTAACCTTGGATGATTTGACACTGTGCCATAACATATGCTTGTGCCTTGCATGTAATCCAGCCGACAGAATATGCTCAACTGCTCAGTGCAGCTTCGCACAAATGAAGCATATTGTGCTTTATTTACATTTTAGATTGCCCTGCTCACTGTTGAATTTAACAATGTGGCAACTTTGTGGCTATCTGAATGCAAAACTGCGGTCGTGATAATATTCGAGGGTGCGCTTGTTAGTTGGGCTTTTGCAAGGCGTTGTCTCTGAAATGCAAAGGAAAGGATGATTTTGCATTAAAGGTTCAACATAACTTACAGTTGTACACGGCGAGCAGAGCTGTCAGTGATATTGCTTGCCTTGACTTTCAGTTATTATTGCCTTAAACTGCAGGTTACATGGGTACATCTTGTGTTATTCCAATGCCAACCCGTGGCTGTGTCAATGCGGACCTCGGGCAGAGTCCCTCTTTGCGCTATAATAAAAATTCCTGACTATAAATCATATTTTTTTTCCTGTGTGGAATTGTGTTTTGCACTAATTTTTCCAGTCAGCTTGGTCTTATTATTTAAATGATCTTCGTCTTTATACACCTTGCCATAGAACGGTCAGATTGGTACATGTTTTATAGTAAGGGAAAGGTTTCAGGGAGATCTTTGCGGTATAATAAAGTGCTTCAAGTGCGTCACTTTCTACCGCATGCGGGCGAAGTGTGCGTTCCGGTGGAAGTCCTTTTTAGTTTAGAAAAGCTCCGCGGTCGTGTGCGCCGAAGTGCCTGGGTCAAGGTAGAACTGTCTTTTAACCTTGTTGAAGGACAGCTGTATTTACTGACGTATGTAAATGAATATAGGGGAGGTCCTTGGGCAAAAAACACACACTGAATCAGTTTCACATTGCAGCTCCGGAGTTCCTGAGTGGAAGGAAAAACCGAGACGTGGCGAAATCTGGTGAATATCTGCAGCCGTATGCGCCGTGTATAATTTGTGGGATTTATGAATCATTCTGGTATAGTCTTGGGAAGTGTGTTTTTTCCTCTTTTTCTTTTCGGCTAAATGGGTGATCACGCATTCGCTTTGCAGTTGCCTGGTCGCTCTAACATCCTATCCTTGTCGGAGTTGTCCCAGTTCATCAGATACTACAGCAGCCCGGCGAGCCCGGTGTACGAGCTCCTGAATTGCAGCAATAATAATAACTCCTCGTCTCTGTTTCCCCTCGTTGCAGCTCAGCAAACCATGCAGGATGATTTACTGATGGACAAAAACAAAGCCCAGCCTCACCATCAGCAAGATCCGACGCAAGTAGACCCTCCTCCCTCCACCCCGACCCCGTCATCGGAGCCCACTTCTTCTTCATCGGAGTCGGAGAGCCCGTCGACCGGGAGCAACCAAGCGGCTTCAGCGCTGAGCAGCAGCAGCAAGGACAAAGTGCCGATGGAGTCGCCGATCCTGCCCGGGTTGAGCTTCCACCACCAGCCGCAGGAGACCGGCGGTCCTCTTTCCTCCCCTTCCTCCTCGTTTGGGAGCACTTGGTCCACGGGAACCACAAACGCCGTGGACGATAGCTTTTTCCAGGGAATACCCTCGGTGAACGGGACGATGCTTTTCCAGAACTTCCCCCACCACGTCAACCCGGTCTTCGGGGGCAATTTCTCCCCGCAGATCGGTCTGGCACCTCAGTCCCAGCAGCATCAACAGCAAGCCCAGCAGCAGCAGCAGCAGCAACAGCAGCCGCAGCAGCAGCAGCAGCAGCAGCAGCAACCCCAGCAGAGGAGATCCCCTGTCAGCCCCAGCCAAGGCCCCTTCCCCCAGAGAAACGCTTATCAGACCATCATGAATAATAGCAAAGGGTCGTCGTCGTCTTCTTCTGCCCCGTCGTCCGCTTGGAATAATCACCAAAACGCCGCATGGAGCACAGCTTCCAACCCCTGGAGCGGGCTGCAGGCGGGCAGGGACCCGCGCAGAGCGGTGGGCGTCGGGGTAGGGGTCGGGGTCGGAGTCGGCGTCGGGGTGCCGTCACCCCTGAACCCCATCTCCCCGATGAAAAAGCCCTATACCAGCAACGTTATAGCACCCCCCAAATTCCCCAGACCTGGCCCCCTCACCCCCAAGCCCTGGATGGAGGACAGCGCCTTCAGGACTGACAACAGCAACAACATACTGCCTTTCCAGGTAAATACATTCCCAGTAAAAGCAGGCCTAGGCCTACCTCTGTTGCTTCAGCCTGTACTTTAAATTGTGAAACCTTTGACATGTTGTCAGTTTTACCCAGGTGGCTGATCTCCCAAAAATACAGACCTATAAAATGATTGTTTCGCTGTATTTTGTATAATTATTGAAGGAAACAGATAAAGTACAACAAAGTGGGTTAGCCCAGGATAAGGTCACCCTGACCTTATCGGCACCACTGATTAATTATGTATCATTGTGACTGATGGGTCTCTTATGGCATTGTAACTTCGATTCATTTGCAATTAAGAAATCATTTTATCGCGTGAATCACACGCACTGTCAATCATTTCCCCATATAGCCAAGGTTACCCACACGGTGACAGTTATTAGGTCGCGATCGCAAAAACATTTATTTTGAATCAATTTATAAAATTCAACATAAAAAGCGCTTCATGTTAAATGTGCGATACACCGAAGCTTTGACACATGTGGCTTCGTGGAACTGACAAATGACCATCGGGTTTTGCCGGTGGCAGTAACATTTTTCGGTGGCTCATATGCCGGCAGATCTGGCTGTGGAGGTCAAAGAAATCGAATGACACGGTGGATCGTTTATCTGTTAACAACCGATCGCACTTATTTTTTCGAAATCGTGGACAAACACCGGCGAGTCAGTCCTAGAAACAGTCGCTTTGCACGGTTTATTGCGCTAAATGGTTAATTTCCCCCTGCCAGCTCACTGCCCGTGAGGTTTAAAGGACACACGACGCGTTCAGGTTCTCCTCGTAACCTGCATAACCCAGACTGACAAAACCCTTTCACGTTCACTTTACTGCTTGGTTACCACAACAGTCAAGGAGGAATTTTGTGATTTATTTTTTATTTTTTTTGCAATATATTGCACAGTAAAGACATCTACAATTAAGCTTTTAAATTTATATATACAGTAAAAATTATTTGTTTTTATGTTAATTATTAGAAATAAAACAAAACTTATTATGATTTATATTATAAAAATCGGAACACCGTCTCCTGTAATTTTGTCGTAGAAAATTCTGTATTTTTCTTTCAATCGTTAATATTTCAATCACATTTAAAGTTCACCCTCCTCATAATTGCAAGATTTTCGACGGTACGTAAATGCAACATCCATACTCGCATTTGATTGGCCTATAATCAAATAGGAGGCGGTGTTTGAAGCTGAGATGGGAACTGAGTGCAGGTCCAACCCGGAAGGTAGATGAAGGGTTGTTTTTCCAGAATTTACAGTATGAAAAGGGCAAAATTTATGTCTTATTGTGTATTTTCAATCATTTAACATTATACAAGTGATGAAAAAACTGACAGCTAACAAGCAAAGTAGCGTTAAAGTTGGTTAGTTGGGTTACTACTCTAGTTGAAAAAGGGGTAACTTTACTCTCACAACAGACTTTTGCCTCACAACACGTGACCAGCATTTGTGAGCTGCAGAAACATAATAAACATTGACAGAGGAAAGGACAAGGACGTCCTGTTTATCCCTGGAATACAGAAGGAGTTAGGCAGTCCCAGTCTGACAAAAAAATGTAAACATATCCCCATCCGATCCCTGTCGCCCGCTGAATTTCTGGCTTTATCAGCAAATGCCCCACACAGTTGACATTCTGTATTGTTACCTGCGTTTTGGACCATACAGGACTGATCTGTCTTCACCAGAACAGTGGGCACCAGAGAGTCCGTGTCATACTGCTTTGGATTTATTTCAGTCTGCATCCTGTCTTGATTGACATGACTGATTACAGAGCAGACTAACATGAACAGTCCCAATATTGTATGGCTTTTTCACATGGCCAGTCATGTGTTTTCCCTATGCTTAGTTATGCTACCTGACAAACAAGCCAACGTAACAAATAAGCCAACTTCCCCCCCCCCCCCCCCCCCCAGTCACAGGCTTACTTAAAAAGGAGCACTTGTTCGGCCGATCAAAGCAGCGAGTCGGGGAGAACGGAGCAGCAGCCAAAATGTTAACCTGTTACGGCAGAGAGGACTACATGTGCAGACGGATCACAGCCCAGCGCAGGCTGAAATTCCAACCGGCTTGAAACGTATAGCCTTTTCAGGAGATAATGATTGTGTGTGCCGGTCAGGCCTCCCCGGGCTTTATTACACAGTTTCCTCTGTTGAGTGCCTCTATCTCTTTTCTCTTGACTTGGCCAGCGTACAGCTCCAGTTATCACCAAGAGACAAGGTCAAGGGGCCACAGGTCATGCTGTATAGAGTGGTCTGTTTATTGAAGGGAGGCTCGAACAAATGGCACAGATGAGGTACAGTCATCTACTCTCATGTGGTCAGGTGTTGCCAGATGAAACATTAGAGCTTAAGCAACATAGTACAGTAGCTCACTCACGTATACACCAATTGGAGATGAAATGAGTCAACAGACAGAAAATGAATCTGCAAAGATGTTGAGGATCTATTATCTGCTCGAAAGGTGAACATTTAGTTTTAAAAGTAAGATCCCAAGTGTTTGCTGTATTTTCTGCTCTATCCGTTTCATATTATTCATCATTTATTATTGTTTAATATACATTTTTTTGTTGATGTTTTTGTCGCCATGGGCTATTGTCAGATTTTTTTTTTTTTTGTCAGAACAATGAACCAATTAAGACGTATTTGTCAGATAGATCCACAATGAAGACCGTCATCATCAGAGTTCATTTCTTGGACTTCCTGCGGACATGCAACTGTTTTCAGTGCTGTCCTTGACAAGAATACAGATCCTTTTCCTTTGACATCACATATATGTCTGATCCTATATCCTATACCAGTAGTTGTATGAGAACTTGGAGTCATTCAGCATATTTTCAAGTATTCTCTGCTGTTGCATACCATCTTTTTGACACAGAGGGTAATTTTTTTTTCAAAGGCTTCAGTGATGCAATCCTGGCTGTAGCTCACACTAAACTGTTTAGCAATTACACCCATAATTGGAGAAGAGTTATCACCAGGATGCAAGGTCGGGGTGCCACATGTCAACTGCGCTGTTTACCCAAGTGAAACTCAGGCAAATTCCTGAGGAGAGCAGCAGGCAGGGCTGCACACACCGGCCCCGGGCTGTCATGTGGGCAGCTGGTGACAGGTGGACTTGTTGTCATCCTGTAGATCTCCCTCAGTATTCTTCAGGCTCCCCAGATGAAGCGCAGGGCGGACCGCCGAGTCCGGTGTGCTCAGATATGTGCTCGTACTTGCCTGCTGCTGGCTGCCGCTTAAAGGCCGAGGAATGCGCGGAATTCAACTTAACATGTCAGTGTGAGGCTCAGGACGCAAAGTCACATGAGCTTCTCGGGAGATACCCTGATTTGAAATGATGTTAGTGGCTTGTGTGGTCCTCTGTGATCATAATCACATCATATCAGATCAAGAAGCTGGTAGGCAGGCTGACAGGTCCGTCTGATGATCATGTGAAACGGCAGGAGCTTGGCCGAGTATAAGGGTGTAACCGGTGTGATTTACATGAAGTGTTTCATGTTGTTTAGCTTGTTTCAGGTGTCTTTTTGGCCTCGTTTGCCAACTCTATTGTAAGCTTTTGTCGCTCAGCTCCCAGAAACCCCAGATTTAACCCTATATGTATTCAAATAAGCTTTATTATATACTTAAGGATTGAAAGGCAGCCAATTGCTGGAGGTGCCAGGGAGCAGAGGGCGTGCTGGTTCATGCCCTTTGGGAATATTCACAATTGTGCCGAAAACGTCGAGTAAATGTTTAAATCAGGATGGACAAATCAAGCACTTTGAGGAGTTTTTCAGTATTTTCTGATGTTTCTGACATGGACCAAACAGTTCATCAACCATTAACGAAAAGAATCATTGGATTTATCAGGGGTGATAATAAGACGTCGACTTACTAAATCCCAAGGTTGCATGTATTTTCGATGATATTTAAAAGATAGGCTTGAGAAGACCAGAGCCAGTGTGATTTGTAAATATAAGATGAGATATGCACGTGTGTGTCATCGTTGGGTCTGTGCTGTTTGGTTTTTATTTGGCCCTTCTCCCAGTAAATGATTGATTGATTGATTGATTGTGCGGCAGTGAAGATGCACACTAATGTTAAACATAAAATGCATTAACTTCTGCTGATACTTCTTGAGTTCAAGTTGTAGATGAGTCATTCACATCTGCTTCTGAATCTGGCAACCCTTAACCATCCTGAGCAGCCCTTGTGCATTAAAAACAGGTATTCAGCCATATTTTAAATGCTTAGTCTGTTTCTGATCACGATCTCCATCCACATTCTCTTATATCTTGTTGATGTGTCACGAGGAAAGATGAGCCGCAGTATAGTGATGGGAGGTCAACTTGAACCTGCGCTCCACATGCTGCTTTTTTTTATTATCATGTGTTAAATGGTAAAGTCTGTCTGGGACTTTGTATATATGATCCCTTCAGGTCGTTCGAGTGTGCCGAGCTGTCCGACCCCCACCCGTCACTGCGCTCATCCACATGTGTCAGAGTGGAGGGGAGGGGGAGAAAACGAAAAGCTCAGCGTTTTAAGTGTTTACCGTTTGTACCAAGTGGGCAGATTTTTATCTACGTGGCGCTGTCGGGTCCAGAGTGAAGGGAATAACACTTTTGAATGCTCAGCCGAATGGGCAACAATAGCCGTGGCGTGCAAACAATGTGGCCCCGGCCTGGGCAGCGGACACAGGACGCAGCTGCCAAGGCTGCAGCCTCCAGCTCTGGTTAGGCGCGCTCTCGGGCTTTACCTTTGGCACACATGTCATTCTCATAAAGGCCCCGAGCACAAGGTTTAAACATTTCATCAACAGTGAGCGGTGCAAACCTAAGGTGTACAGCGTGCTATTGACTGTGAGACCAATACACATCATGGAATCGGAAAGACTAGTTCCTGTAAAAGATTAAAATCAAATGACAGTCGCTGAGACCTGCTGCAGCGTAAACATCTAAGAACAGTTTCAAAAGCAGCTGGATCAGGGCAGAGCTGAGTTCCTTCCCGGTGGAGATTGGCAGATAGGGTCTAGATAAGATGATCCAGGTGCTCTCACTACATCTTTACATAATCCTTACTCATTCTTTGATCAAGTATTTCATAATGTAAATCAAAATGTTTAGACAACATTCAGCTCTTGGACAGCTCATTTTATTTGGGCAGCATTTAATATCTCAGACGGAGCTTCTTTTGAAGGGGTTTTGTGGAAAGACATGTTTATATATTAACTTAATGACTTTGTAAATTGCAGGGTTTTGAGAAAAGTCATTTTGATATCAGCGCTTTAACTTAGGTATCATATATATATATATAACCCTATATGTATGCTATAAGGAGTCATGCCCCTATAAAGATTGTGTTTGTAGGATTATGGCCTTTATAGCTTAACTTGAAGGAAATATGAATGGTTTCAAACGACGATCATTTTTCTATTGATCAGATAATCATGGTGACATGCGTCTGAGTGAGCGATACCCTGAACTGAGCCTTTCAGCGTCTACTGAGCAAAGTGATCATAAATTATCGAAAAGCCCGAGGAGCAACTGTTTTCATCATAGATTACATTTTTTTCCACTCCACCTACAGACGCGACAGTTAAGAAATTCTGTACTAGATTATATAAAAGGAGACGCATCCTCGGGGCAGAACGGTGTCTGTGCTGCCTCTGTAGCTTCTTGACGTGAAAAGGCTTAAGGAGCCTCCGACTAAGATCCGTATCTTCTCTTCAATATCAGCCGTATTCACCATCATCCCCTGAGCTGACGCATACTTCCTATTTTCCCAGCAACATCTAGTCTCAGATCTTTAATTTATATTCATCTACATGAGCTAAGAATGCATCCCAGGCTGTGTTGCCTTTTTAACAAAAGCAGGGGCTGTTGGTACATGCAGGTTATGGCGAACGATTCGCCCTTGAGCAAGGTAAGCAAGCAAGCAGGCAAGCACCCTGTATCTATACTGTCCCGTCCATAAAACGTTAAAAGTGTTTATGTTGTAAGATCCTCTGCGGTGACTCTAATCTTAACCCTCTTCCTGTTTTGCTGTGTTGCAGGACCGGAATCGGCCCTTTGACGCTTTTAGCTTGCACTCTTTGGAGAATTCCTTAATGGATATGATAAGGACTGACCATGACAAAGGTAAACCACACCCTGCCGGTGGCCCACCAATGACTATCGCTGATATTATATGGAGGAATCATTTTGCAGGTTAGGAATATTCATACGTCCATGCTTACAGTATTTGGATTGTTTTTATTTTGTTTTTTGTTTTTTTTTGGCTTCATGGGCATATATCATCTCTGGGCACATTTGTTTTTTTCTTTTGCTCTATAATTTTGCCAATCTCTTAACCAATCCAGTACGGATCATCATGTTCTGATTGAAACTGAAATGAATAATTAACAATACGAGCCTTACCTGCAAAATCTGACAAAATATAATTGTTTGTGTGTGCGTGTTGGACCATGTGTGCAACAGTTTGCACTCGTGGTCCTCAATTGCAAATTGCATTTTCCCCTTTGCCCTTCCTTTACCTCTGCACCTCGTTGGCTTGCTGCTGATTGGAAATCAACCGAACTGTTATCGCCACACGTGCTTGCGCGTCTGTCGGCCGAATGTGTTGTGATCTCAAATGTTGAGTGATTGCGTGTGTTTGCGGTTCGCATTTTTCCTCAGTGACACGATCGCCACAGAGCCGAATTCAGAAATCCGACTCGGATCTTTATTTTGTGGGCGATTGTGGGCTTAGACATGCCACGACTGAGTCATAGCCTGAAGATCAAATCAGTGTCTCCAAGCAACCCAACACACAGGAGCAGCGTGATGCCGATTCACGCTAAAATAAACGCTCCATCTTCTTGGAAGTATGGAGGGTTCATGAAATGATGAAAACAACGTTGAGAAATCTCTCCTCGCACCCTTTTAAGACCGTCCAATGCATTGTCGGGCCTTCTAAGCCAATATTTTTGCAGCACTCATCACGTGTTCATTGTAAAAACTTTGGACCTAGTCTCTCAGATGGGGCCCTGTCAGGTTGGGTGTAGGGTTTTCATCCTCCCCCCACCCTCCCATCTTAACAATGGAAAGATTGGTGGGAGGGGTGTATAATGAGCAGAGCATGTCGCTTTCTCATGCGTGGAGTCTGTTTTCCCAATCTTGTGCTGAGAGAGCATTGTTACGGCGACGGGGTCATCCTGGCCGGGCCGAGCCTCACTGGAAAGGTGTCGTAATGTCCCGCAGGGTTGTCCTCGTGATTGTTTATCAAAACACAACAGACGGAGGGGATATGAGGAAAGAGGCGGGAAGGCTGGTCCACGGCTGTGCATTCCTGCATCGCTCTCTGTGCTTGTTTACCCCTCTCGTCGTCATGTAGACAGCGTGGGGCTGCAGTAAGCTGCCGTGCCAACCACAGAGCGGCTCCACCCTGCTAGCCTACCTACTCACTGTCTGAGAAGGGCCTCTGTGCCTCGGCCCGGTACGCTGTGTGATCACTGCTGGTGCTGTTTTTTCACCCTTTACATTTAATCCCATGGAGCCCTATATGGAAATGTCTCTGGCAATATTGATTTTGTATTGAATTGTGTAACACCGTGCCCAGGGCGAGAGCTTTGCTTCTCAACCCCAGGACAGGGCTGGACCATTTTGTTGTGCAAATCTTCTAGGTCAGGTTCACATTCACGTGTGATCATTTTCTAAAATCATTTGTTCAGAAATGCGTCTGTTTCCCTCTGACTGTGCCAGCTGTGTGCGTCCTCATGTGCCTTTTGTTGCCAACAAAGGAAGGAACAAGGAAAGAGTAAAAACTTAGCAAGTGTGCTGAGAAGCTACGTGGCAGTGGTTGAAAAAAATGTGGCCAAAATGTAACGTTGCCAGTTCTGGTTGGGTTTCATCAAGTTGTACAGGCATGAGCCAGGTCCAGGCTGGCCTGATCAAATAACCGACTTGCCTTTTTGTTTTGTTTAGTTCACTCAGCCCGATGATGTCAGGTGATGTCCTGTAGTGAAGGAGTGCGTTTCATTTTGCCCTAACCCCAGTCAGTTGCTGTGAGTAGAATATAGAGGGATCTATTGGAAATCAGCGCTGTTTGATCACTTGTAACTACAAATCTTTGGAGTGACCACCTGTTTCCATGGGCTCCACTATGTTGCACAGCAAGCTCTGTACAATAGCCCAGAAGGACAAACTGTCCCCAGGGAGATCCTTTTGCATTGCATTTTGCAATGCATCCTACACATCGCAATGTCCAGCCTCACCACTACCCAATAACTAACTTTTACTTACTTTGATTAAAAAAAAAATTAAATTGTAATTTCCGTAAGTCGACTGAAAGCTCAGTGAGCTGCGCCGATGTGATCCGCATCTGTCGCCTTTTTGATCGCCCTTTTTACGCTCATGCTCAACTAAAGCTTAGTAGCAAGCTATGTCCCAATTTTAATCCAACCTACTCAACGCTGAGCGGTTAATTGTTCTGGGGCTTAAGGAGCCGTCAACGAGCACAGTGCCGCACCAGACCTGTCTGAATTACTAAACAAATTAGAGATGTGGGTGAGGAATTGAGAGTCAGAGGACTCGACCCAGGCTGCGTTCAGGTGCATCTGACCTGTACAGACCTCCAAAGGACAAGGATGACAGCACATCTAATACTAAAGTTGTGAATTTGTGAATTCTTTGTTTTCCTTAAGAAAAAAGACTAAGAACTTTATCCACTGTAAATCTGTGGTGTCAACATTGCCTTAAAATACATTTGCAAATTGGGGACAGGTACTAGCAACATTAACATTAACTGAAGCATTGAGAGTCAGCATTGGCAGTGATGAGACCCTGAAGTGAGCATGTAGAAAATAGCCGTATGACATAATATGGAGATTTTAATGTCAACTCGGTGTTTTGTTGTTGGTTGTTGACTAAAAAAGTCAAAGACCACAGCCAAAAATTTTTATTTGAGTCTCTCTACTTCGACAATAACAAAAGAAAACATACTGTTTTATTTATTCTGTTGTTTATTCAGCCAGCCCTGACTGGAGTGAGTCTGACATCCTGGTTTGAGGATAGTGCCCACCAGCTGAGAGCCACCAGTCTAAACTAATTAACCCAGTGGGCCCAGCTTTGCATTCCCAACCGAATACGTCTCACCCACATCCATCCCATCACGGACATTTCTCACATACTTCCCATTGTGACCGGAATAGATGTTTTTTCTCGAGTGTTTTATGAGTCGCTGTATGTGTGTGTGTGTGTGTGTGTGTGTGTGTATATGTATATATGTGTGTGTGTGTGTGTGTGTATATATATATATATATATATATATATATATACACACACTTGTGTGTGTAAAGAAGAAGACGAAGCACTTAAAAGAAATACTGTGATGTCAGTGTGAATTCATGGGTCTTCTAAAGATAGTGTGAGGTGACCCCACCCACAAGCCCCCTTCCACACCCACCACCTCTGTCGGTCGTTACAGGGAGGAGGCTGAGACCATATCGATTCAGCTGTTTTTTTTCTGAGAACTTGTTTTCTGAGTCAGCTTCAAAGCGTGTGTGTGTGTGTGTGTGTGTGTGTTATCTGTGAGAGAGAAACATTATTCTCGCGATCGGCTCAAACTTTCTGAAAAACTCTCTGCCTCCGGGTGAAGGGAAAAGGGCCGCAGGGACATCTGGACAAACAGGCCCTTTCTGCAATGCCGCACATACACACCCAAGCACAGACGCAAACACACACACACACACACACACACACACACACACTGGTCTGTATGTGGTTCCTGAACTGGGTCAGCTGAGCTCACGTGTGGAGAGCCAGGCACCCCGACCCAAACACACACACACACACACACACACACACACACACACACACCAGAGATTCTCCCTCTCAGCCTGGAAAAACACCACCAGCACCAACAGCAACCACCACCGCTGTATTGCAATATCGTCACACACACAGGACACACACATCCAAATTGTTTCTGACATGTAAATCAACTGTGACATTCCATGCAAAGCAATCTTACCTCACACTCTCTCAGGCTGTCATGGTTGTCTTTGGCCAAGACAACTCAACAGACATGATACTGTGTCTACAGCATGCAGCCGCACCCCACACACACACACACAATCTCAATGTTGTCACCAACCATTTGAGGTAGTCAAAAGTGTTAATAAGTCCCTTAAGTCCTCATGTGAAGCTGTGTTTGGATCTCACCCACATGCATCGTCTCAGCTGGTCTGACTCACATGATCTTACTCATGCGTCGGTTCCCATTTGCATTGTCTCTCTGTGTGTAAGTGCAGCCTTTAGAAGACTGAGCTTCATCGGCCTTAATGCAAATTAAAGCCCCAGAAGCAGAGCCCCAGCTTGTGATTAGGTTAGGTCCACAAGTAAAAATAGTGAAACTACCAGCACCTCTAAAGCAAATAACTCATGGCATTATATCTTGTTTGATGGATCCACACAGAACCAGTTCAGGAAAAAGAGCCTGCAGCTTACTAATATTTGGAATTTTATTTGAGAAACTATTTAAAATGTTGAATCTGTTTATTAAAACTGTCATCTCCTCAGTTCTATGGGGACTGACTGTTCGCTTTGTTGGCACTTGTTCAGAAAGATGCTAACCAGTTTAGCTTTACACGAGCAGCTCTCCATTGATTTTTACAGGCCGTGTTTGTGTTTGGATGCTACTCATCAGGTGTCCATTGACAGCCCGTGTGAGGTATAATGTTGTTGTAACAGATAGAAGGTGTCGGCCATAATTGAAGTCAGTAGTCTGGTTTAGTAGCTGGTTTAGTAGCAAACACTGGTGCTGTTTGACTTTGTGCACTTGTTGACAAGAGCATCGGTCAGTGGATAAGAGTTGACTCACAGGGGCTTTTATCAGGAGGAAAACCAAGAATCGCAAGTGCAGTACAGGTCAGATGAGTGACAGTGTGATTAAGCAAAGTGCTTTAATGAAGAGATGTCTCTAAATTTCGTGAAACCTTTGCATACATTGCAATTTCTTTCTATATATTAGGTAAAGTTGTGGTGCAGAGATCTCCAGTGAGGTTTAAGTGTGAAGTTCTCAGTTAACAGATTTAGCTTTAACTTCAAAAAATGGCTTCTTTGGTTTTTTAGCTGGTTGAAGAAGGAGTCAAACCAGCTTAACCTGAGGTGAGAGGTCAATGTTCGAAACACTTTGTTTGGCTGAAGTTTGACTGACGAGCTGGACTTGACCTGTCAACGCATCAACCGACAGTAGTTGGCAACACATGCTGATGATGATCTCGATGTCAGAGGGATACCCTGTACTTTAAACAGCCAGTAATAGCTCAGAGGAGATAAGAGCATGTGTTTTGTTGGCTGTGTTAAAGGTGAATTCGCACCTTGCTTCCAATAAACTACACAGTCAGAGTGCCATGTTTTGTTATGGCGGAAAATTCATGGCTCTTACAAGCATGACTGAACTAACCCAGTCCAGGCAACCAAACAAGTCTGGGCTTGTTTAGTCTGTTAAAATCATGGTTGGTCCAGATCTCCCAAGCCATGAAACACCACTGAAAGCGTTACTGTCTCTGCCAAGTTGTGCAGCAAGCTTGACTGGATTCTGGAAATCCTCTGTTATTATATGATAGACTTGTAATACTTTAATGATCGTTACCTTTATGAAACACAAAATAACAGTGGGCAGTTAGCACATTTGGGGATTTATTTCTCAAAATACAATGTAATGTTTGTAGTGTTTTATAGAGTACATAATTTTATATCGTTTTTACATGTTATGACTTGATAGATGAGGGAACTTTGGCCCTGTTGTTGAATCGTCTTGTCAAGGGTCGTTGGGTTCAGCTGGAGCTGGTTTGAAGGGAAAGGTGTTGTCTTTTACCCCTTCTTGCCAGTGTAGTGTTGGTAATTGAAGGGTTCTTCGGTGGTAGTCAGTGAGAAGTGTAGCTTTGGAACACTTTGCTGCTGAGGTGATTTTTTTTTTTTTTTTTTTCATCAGCGCTAACATTTCCACACCTTGCTGTTGTCACACCCACTCTCCTCTTATAAATCCTGCTGGAGCTTTCTCCTGGAGGTGTTACTGGGGGCTTAAATATGTGCTGTAATGTGGAACAGAGGGAGCAAAATGTGACCAAAGCAGTTCAGAGGAGCTCCAGGTGGGACACAGTCGGTGGTCACATGGAATCTAGTGAAAATTTAACCACTCAGGAACTTGAAGCATCGGACTCATGTGGCCCCCAGTAGTTTCTGCAAGTCAGCCTACATTGACTGAACTTCTTTCACAGAGTTTTCGAAACCTGTGCACAAGTTGTGGTCTTTTAATATGTGTGCTTTCCTAAAACTTCTCCGAGGCCACATGCTGCCGCACAATGAAAACTCTCAAGGAAACTACATCCTAAATTGATTATCTGGGTAATCCGTTCGCTATTCTTCATCCATTATCTACAAAAGCGGTCGCACACCCAAAGAAGTAGATGTTGTGTCTCCCGAGTGGCCGTGCTGCTGCGCAACCATCATGGTTAGGTTGAGAATAGCTCAGGCTCTCAATGAGGAAATGTCACCAGAAGAGCAGCAGCTCAGGGGCCCCTCAGGCCCTGCCACTCAGCTCCTGGGGGAAGCAGATGGCACATGCCCAGAGCTATTTTAAGGCTTCAGGAGGGCAACTGTCCCCCTCGGTCACCCAAAATGACTAATGACAGAAAGCGAGCACTGTTGCAACTTTTGCCCTGCTATGAGCTATGTCATGGCTTTGATTATGAGTGTGTTGGACCATAATATTCTCTAGTGTGTAATGTAGTACTTTATTGGTCCTCTTATTTGTATTTATTTATTTTGCTCAACTCAAAGCAGTGGGACTAGGTCAAAGGGCATGATCTGCTGTGGAGCTGTGAGTGAATCTCTCCCAAAGACACTTCAGCCAGTCAGACTCTTGGCTTTATGCAATTTCGGTGCTGAACCAACAAATAGACCACCCACACGTTTACCAATATTCATGATTCTGTGCATACCTCTCTGTGCTCTCGAACTGAGATAAAAGCCTGACTATCAGGTGGACGATTGATGAGCTTTCTGCAGCTTTAAAAAAAAAAAAAAAAAACAATACTAGAGGTGGCTACTTTCGGTTGCATCCAACAAAATGTGATTATAAGTTGTAAGAAGCCAAGATAATGATACACAGCCTTGTCACGAATATCCACGTGTTCAAACAAACATATGTGTGAATGTAAGGGCCTGTCACACTCTATTTGCCCTGGAGCCCTACTATTGCTTGAATTCTGACTGGCTGAGAGGAGTGTGGAAATCCACATCTGTGGAGCTGCAGGGTGGCCACCCCCCTTGTCCTCCCCCTTCCCTGTCTCTTTGGTTTTCAACCAGGTTTAACTGCTTGTTCCACTCTCGTTTGTGAGCCAGGAAGAGGCCCACTCGCTCTCACCGTTATCTGGCTTCTATGGTCAAATTTTGAAACTTCTCTGAAACATCTTGTTTGCACCATAGCAGCTTGCAACACGCAGCCATCTGTCTCTCAGTCATGCTACATATGGGGTAACATACGTTTGCTGCAAAGCAAGATATCGTTACAGTTGTCCTCCTCAACCTTTACCCGCCCCCCCCACCACCACCCCACAAGTGTTAACACTGAAGTGACACTCTGCACAAGTAGATGGGCTGCTCCCCAACACTTGCCTTTAATTAAATCTAGGTTATATTGCCAAATATCGATATCCATCCCAGTGCAACCGTTTCTCCACCCTCTGTCTTTCTTAAATGACTCTAGGTAGGCTGCTTGTTAGCTGTGTAGAGAGAAAAGGCTGGTGTAGGCGGATTTTGACAGAGGGCCCTAATTTTAAGTGGCTAGGGATAAAGGGTGTGCCTCTGTGGCTGCCACTTCAAATGATGTTGACAGTGAGACAGCAATGTTTTGTCCTGAACCAGGTAGGCTATTTCTGCCGTGGCTTTAAGTGTATTTTTCTTGTTGTTGCCTGTACGTTCGGAGGACAGAGACAGAGATAACCAGGAAGACTTCCATTTAGACGTCCCACGCGAAAGCACTGACAGATGGGCCCTTGTAGCATGCACACATTGTCACCATAGCAGAATGCACGCTCTGTTGAATTCCTAGCCTTATAGCAGCCTTTGTTTGTGCGTGTGTTTTTGTGTGTGTGTGTGTGTGTGCGTGTGAGATATGTGGCAACAAAGGAATGTGTGTTTCCACCTCATTTTTCACATCTGTTTTCTGTGTTTGGTCATATCTGCCATTGTATCACACTGGGTAAACTTGTTGTTTGTTCATATTATGTTCAACGTGTCACCATGGCTGGCATTTTCCCATTGCCGACAGAAGAATGGAAGCTTTTTAAAAAATGTCTGTCAACAAGGTGGCTTTTTATAAGTGATTTCCATGTTACCAATTTTTTGTAAAATCTATTTTTTTTGCTTCTACAGGACGTATGGGCCTTAACTTTCATCATCCCGGAGCAGACCACATAATGCCATTGAACAGTAAGTCCCATTTCAATCTAGTACCCGTCTTTTCCATCTGGAGTTAATCCGAATTGTTTCAGTTTTACTGATAAGTGTTACTGCTGTTTTTTGTCCTCTGTGCTTTGAAGGAATTAAGAATGGGAAGTATTTTCATGGCGGGTTCCCATGAAAAACATGTGCTCCCTAACCACAGGGGCCCATGTCAGTATGCACTTGGCACACCTGCCTACCCTTTGCTAAGGTCTGGATTCCCTGACACCATAAACCTAGGACAGACCTCTAAGCACCGGGGGGGAAGCACAGTTGATCTGTGAATAGCACTTCCAAAAATACCCCAACATGTAAGACTAGATTCCCCTCGGTGTCCCACCAGTCAGCAGATGACCAACAGTGACAGGAGAAGAGCCAGGGAGAGAAATCAGGTCTTTATCCCGTATGCTGCTGCTTGGATGCCACAAAGTTTTCCAGACAAGGCCCTACCCTTCACAGTGCTCTTTATTTGTCTTTGGAGCGGATCTGGGACATCATTTCTCAGTGTCTGACATATTATTATTTTGACAGTGTCCTCTAGTTCTTTCAGAGACAGCGATGCTTCCCATCTTTTTGTTCAAACCTCAGCAAAATATCAAGGATGTGTGGACTGACTGGTGATCAAACCAAATCAGCGAAGCCTTAGTTTTCTCCCTGGACATGCTCAGTCGGCCTACGGGGTAAAAGAACCAGTGAAGGCAGAGGATGTCGAACATTGAAAAACTTTCTCAGTGAAGCAGTTTCTACTGTCAAATCTTGACAACACTTGGTGCTCCTTCCACGTTTTTGTTCCTTTCATCACTCGTATCCTCAGAGAACGTGTCCCAGATTGATGTTAAACTGTTGTGTCATGGGATTACAGGCAGGCAAGCACAGATCTGCCCAGATCTTCCAAGTCTGTCAGCACTGGCTCTTTCCACTGTAGCCTGTGATGTGTGTAGACAGGGAAGCTTTGGTTTCAACTTTAAAGTGTTGTACCCAGTGTTTCTCCTTCATTTCGTCCCATTAGCTTTGAGGCTTCACGCTGTGAGAACCTGTAAGGGCTCTACTTTCTCCGGATGGTGTTAGCACTTGAAGCGATGAAAAAAGAGTGGAGAGTAGTAAGAGTAGGTCCTCCATCCAGATTTATTGGTGTTGTGCACTTGACAGCTTAGAAGGAGCGACTGAGGCTTTGAAGCCGAACAGAGCAGAAGACATCAAACTTATCATGCCCAGAGGAATCACCCAGTTTCCTCTCAAACATTCTCTCTCTCTCCCAGACACCACACAGTTTGAAGTTGGTGCTTATTGTTAACCCTCACTTTTCCCTTTCCTCCCTTCCCTCATGGGTCGTGTTCTCTCTCACTGAGGCATCTGACGGTTTCCCGGTGCAACGTTGACTTCATTTTGCCCTGGTTGCTAGGTGACTTTGTTTCTTGCCAAGGCCAGACGGTGAGAGGGCAAAGCTGCAGAAAGATTGCCCAGGGTTTGTTTTTTTTTTTTGGATTGGAGAGCCAGATCTTTTTAATGAAAACATAGCAAGAGAGAAGAGGCTCAGAGACAATATATTCCCTGAGAGAAGCCAGAGGGGCAAGTCACACAATGGGGCTCTCACAATGCAAAGGCCCATACTGTTTTTTGAGGCTGACAAGTTTGCTTTGTGACTGATGCGTTTAGAGGAGCAGGAGGATCTGTTTAGCACTGTATTAAACCTCCTGCTGTTTCTTGGAATTTGTACCGTTTTAAGCCATATTCTGCCCGCTCTGTGGTTTGCGTTTGTGGCACAGCAGATTCAAATTGTGCTTGTTTGTGAGAACATTTTATAGATCATTGAAATGCCTTGAGCTGTGCTGAATGTGAAAGTTGATTTTTGATTTTTTATTTTTTTTTTTGATTTTTCATTGTCTTTCTCAACGCATGAAATCGGCTAAATTGCTGAGTTGTCATGGAGATAGCACAGCTGTTGTCACATGAACTAAGTATGGGAATTTGGTCACTTGACACCAGTTGGCGGTATCTGGGGGATAATACAATTGAGTGCACTTAGAAAAAGGGGTTGCATGATGACCTGGAAACAGTGTAGCTCCTGTTGACAGAGAACATCAGAACTTAAGGGCCTCTCAGCAGCTTTTCCTGGAGCTATCGACTACATCTCATGGTTTTCCTACAAGATGGGAATAGCTCACTTGTCACAGACCTTAGGGCACGTAATAACAGTAGGTCATCAGTGGTCAGCATGCCATGACCTGGGGTAGAATACCATCGGAAAAGCTGACAAGGTGAACTCGAGTTCAGAATTTGTTTTAGCTACGCTGTTTCCAGTTGGTCATAAACAGCATTTGAGAAAAGCGGACTGATGACACCAGGAAAATCCACAATTGTTGTCAATTTTTGCCTTTCCTTTGAAACACTGCAGTTATGAGCACGAAAAATCTAAAGAAGATAAAACGGCGATAATACTGAGAACTGGCTCACGTGACTCATTAGATTAGATATAAGTGATCACAATGCTGCACCTTGACATAGATTGAGATCAGCTCAGCCCTGACCTGCTCTCCACTGCCCCACACCCCACCTCTCCTTTCTGCATGCCATCTTCCAGAGGCTGCCAGTAACCTCCATACCTTCTCCTTATCCTGTGGGAAGTTTCCACTCACACCTGGCGTGCCGTACCTGATCTGAGAGGAGCTTTTAATATTTCACCAAGGCCATGATAATGACTAACCTACTCTACCTTCAGTCCTGCGTGCGCTCTGCTTTATGGCCTCATTTGCGAATATTCACAGAAGATTAGCACGAACGCGAGCCATTGCGGGTTCATTAAGCCGAGATTACGATCTCCAGCTACGGAGCGTGGCATTATGCTGCTAAATATCTCGGCCGTTTCCGTGGTTAAAGCTCACCTATCACCCACACCCCCAACCCCCACCCCTGTGCAGCATCTGCATGCATTTGTTGGGAAGGCAGGTGCAGCAGGTTTACAGTAGGCTGGTGCCAGGCTGTAATAATCACCGTCCTCCTCCCGTCCTCCTGAACCTTAGGTGTGGCCATCTGTGGTTTCACTGTTGCCTTAGAGATGTTCCTGGTTTTTGGTTTGGTTTTATTTCCACAAAACCCATGTCTCTGTATCTCTTTCCTACCCTTGTTCCTGACCCAACCCTCTGTCTCTCCTTGTGTCTCTCTCCTTCCCCCACTGTGCTGACAAGCAGCCCGGAGCTATGGCCGCAGAAGAGGTAACGTGTGGCATTTTCCTCTGGGGTTCTGTTTGCCATGCCGGCCGTGTCTCTCTCCAAAGGCTGAGGGGGGATCTTAGTGTGGTGTCACTATCTGCTTCTCATCTGTGCTGTGATTGAATGAAATCATATTAATTTTGACACACAGTTTTCCATGTTGTGCATTTAATCAACATGGGGCAAGGGTCCACCGAATCTGTCTCTCTCAATCTTGTTGTGCTTGATGGTGAGAGGGGAAAAAAATCTGGCTGCCAATTTTCTTTTCTCTCTATTCTGAGTCAGTGTTCTACCTGTAATGTATGTATTAAACGTTGTAAACGTGGGATATGTTGCAAACCCATCCCACTGTGACAGAAAGAGTACAACCAATTTTTAAAGCATGTGATCTGTTTGCAGTAACAGGGATGAACTCCATTTGTGCAATCAGCAGCAGTGCGATGCTGCCGTCAAATCGAGCGCTAAAACTTTTCAGATGTTTCTGCATGTTTGGTTGGAGCGCTTCCAAAACGAATCTCAAGGGTTTCACAAAGGAGTGTGCTGACTCAGAAGTGAATCATCATCTGAATGCCAAAGATGGGCGCTTCCAACATGGATCCTCTCTGATCTGTTGTGCCTTTTCGACTAATTCTGTCTCTCCTCAGCAAGGAGGGCAGCCGCTGTGTGACATTTGTAAGGTCACCGCGAAATTGGGCTTTGGTTATACAGTGTGTTATGGCTGTAGCATGGTGAAGCTGGCGAAGTGCAGTGAGTAATACCTGAATCAGGTTGCTTTCAGAGCTTTTCAAAAACGCGTTCATGAGCTGCTGACATGAACACGCGAGGACAGAATGCACAGTATTACTTACTATGCAAACATGTAATCATTTAACAAAAAGCCAAATATCAACTTAAGGAATGACACGTTAGAACATTACATTGGGACGAATAATACCACAATCTGAAGATATACCAATATATTCCAAAGACATCGCTGCACCAGTGGAAGCCTCCCAGTGGGAAACATGGTGTGTTTAGACGGACAATGTGTCCGACAAGGAGAGAATACCATAACCATGCTCGTTCCCTCCATTATCATTGTGCGCCGCAGTTCAGCATGTTGCCCATCAGTGAGGAAGGCCGACATTGTAATGCGGATTAGGGAGCGGGGGCTGCCGAGACGTTTTCAGGGCAACGTTATGATATCACGATTTAAAGCTTGAAATACAATGTGGCCAAAAGTATGCGGACACCTCTAAATTACACCCAGAGAGATTAAGACTTTGGCACGCTGTCCGTATCATTCTGTGCTCACGTCTGTCTACATACTTTTGGCCACATGAGAGGTTTGTTTTTGTTTTTGTTTTTTTTTTGGCTTCCATTTCTAATTCTAACAAAACATCCCAAACAGTTTCACCTGTGGGGAAGGATCAATAAAAAAATCAGATGAGTTGATTCAAAATTGTGATCTCAGGATTCATGCTCTGGTTCTGCTACAGCAACAGTTTCCAGATGTGATTAATTCACTCCACCTCTCGCACCCTCCCTCCCTTTTTACTTCACACTCTTGTACCTCTCTGTCTTCCCCTGTTATCCCTTTCTGTCTTCCTGGTGTCCTTCTCTTCTCCTCTCCTCCCAGGTCGATCCTGTCTTTTCCCCTTCGAGGACGGTTTTCTCGACGACGGCCACGGTGACCCCTCTTTGACCCCGGGTTTGAACTCACCGACCCGCTGTCAGAACGGAGAGAGGATGGAGCGCTACTCCAGGAAGGTCTTTGTCGGAGGCCTCCCCCCTGACATAGATGAAGGTAAACAAAGGATTGTTTTTCATTTACACGTCCAGAGAACCTTTCTCACTGCTTTCCAGCACTGCCCTTTTGCGGATTTATACCAATACATGGTGTACATTCACAACTGGAACCCTCCCTGAGCAGTCTCTGTCTTTAGCTGTGTGCCACGAGCAGTTTCACTTCAGCGTTTGCCTTGCTCAGCCTTGCTTAAGGGCACCTTGACACTCCTTGTTGAAAATGTTCATTTAACACTATAAAGTATGCCGCACAGGTTATTATTTATAGTTGTTAAAGTTAAATAATAAATAAATAATTATTTGCTGTCTTGAGTTAGATGAGAACAACAATACTCTCATATATGTGCAACATGTATGAGGCTAAGCCGGCAGCTAATTAGCTTAGCTCGGTCTTAGTCTTTGTGCTAGGCTTCAGCTAACTACTGTCTGTACCTTAACCACATTGAGCTAGCGCCCATTAAATATCCTGAATATAGCATTATGTTTGCTGCACATGTGGAAACTTTTACTCCAATGCGTCGTAGCCCAAAAACAGACTTTTGACAGTTCATTAGAGTCAGAAGGGAAAATGTAATTTGTTGACTATAAACCCGCCAAAGAATCACAGTAAGTTCTGTTTTTATGTCTCAGGGAATCGTCCGTAGTGCCGAAACATTTTTTAATCCTCCGAATCTGTAGATCTTTATAACTTGCCATTCTTTTGTGTGAGCAGTGACATCACGGACCTGTAATCGTTTCCACAAACAAGTTTAAGGTTAACATGGAATGGCTTCCTTTCCTATGTGGCCACACTGTCGAACGAGCACATGTACTACGTAGAGGATGCACAGTACGTGCCCTTAGCCGGTTGAAAAATTAATGAGTTTCCACAGCACGAGTCAGCCCAGTGCAGACTGGATGTGCCCGGCCCGCGTTCCTGTTTAATGCAGTGGCTACTACTGCAGCAGGAACAGGGCAGAAAATAGAAACCGTGCCTGTCTCATCGCTGTGGCTCTACATCCAGCCCTCTGTATGCATATTACATGAACGACCAGGACTGTTACCTTATATCCGTGTTCCTTTTCTTCTGTTTTCTCGAATTTTCATAGACGAAATCACCAACAGTTTCCGTCGCTATGGACACCTGGTGGTGGACTGGCCCCACAAAGCTGAGAGCAAATCCTA
Organism: Datnioides undecimradiatus; assembly: GCA_008933995.1. NCBI lineage: Eukaryota > Metazoa > Chordata > Actinopteri > Lobotiformes > Datnioididae > Datnioides > Datnioides undecimradiatus. The sequence goes on along the minus strand of WARS01000059.1, from coordinate 4,608,611 downwards.
CTTCCCACCTAAAGGTAACAGCATGTCTCTCAGAGCATTATATCTGTATTTTCCCATCAGACATCAAAGCCTACACCAATAAATATCACCTCAGGTGCATCGCCATTTTAGAGGTTTGGAAAGAGTCGTGTTACCCAGAATTCACGGCCCACGCTGGGTGAGCGTGGAGGTGTCTGTTTATCCGAGTCACCCCCTGTGGTCATCCTGCAGAAAGACTCATACGGTGCATAATGACTTTAGAACTGTTTTGACCCGAGACGTGTTTGCTTGAATGAGCACCTGAGGAGTGTGAAAGTTCTTCTCCCTCTCTGCGCTGCCTCTCGGGTGTCATTTTCAGGCAGGTGATCAGAGGAGCACCACCCTCTCCCAAGCCTCTACATCACTCCGTCTGGCCCAGGAGCTGCTGTGTGTCATATTAGGAAAGCTATTAAAGACGCTCTGGAAATAACTAACATTCCATAGGCAGATGGTAATACGCTGCATCTGGAGGACCTGCGAGAACCACTGCCAGCTTCTCCCCCACTCTCATTTTTCAACATCCCTTTTTTTTTTTTTTTTTTTTTTTTTTAGCTTCTGAGGATTATTTTGAATAGGCTTGGCTCTACTAATATCCAAAGCCAGCAGGAAAAATGCAGCATCCTTTTAGGGGAATGAATGAGCTTACGGCGGCTAGAGGACGCCGCCATGTAAGGGGAGGAGACACGTGTTTTGAATTCATCTCTCACTCTAATTTACCCTCCATCCCGACGCACACACACAGACACACAGAGAAACACACTCCAAACTTCCAAGGCAAACTGCTAAAATATCCTGTTTATGTCACACTCTCCATATTAACTGGTAAGGGAGCTTGGGCAGATGCCTGGTGGCTGAGTTCTTAGCACTAATAGCTTCACGGTTGAGAGCAAGTGCACATCTGTGCATGTGTGTGTGTGTGTGTATGTCCTACTGCCATGTGACTGCTGATTTACAGATGGGGGATTCGCACCGAGAGGTCACCGGCCTCTCCTCGCGTTAAACGTCCTTCCAAGCTTGACCGAATGGAAGATAGCTGTCACTTTCCGTCCTGCTTCACATTAAACTGCCGGCGATGTGTGCCTGTACAGTTATGAAAGCGTTTTGGTTGGGGGGATGACTCATATTGTGGCTCAGTCCGACTTCACTGATGGGCTAGGACTCATTTGGTACTGGCCAGAGGAAGCAGGAGCAAGGAACCGACTGTGCTCAACACTCATATGTCGTACAGCTTCAGAGCTTAACTGCAACTTTTCCGCAATTTATAAAATCCATTCCAGATTGCATACGCTCTTACTTTTCTGACATGGTTATGCATTGTCTATGTGCAGCTCTGTTTACTAATAACTGCGTCTTTGAAGCTAGATATGATATCATGTTATTGCCACTATGCCTCTATGCCCTGTACCTCACTGTGAGGTTTTCAGTACCTCACCATCCACTACTTGCTCAGCAGCTGCAGACAGAGTTAGCAACTGGCCGGTGACAATAGTGGCGCATTTAGCTGCTAAAGAGCCTGATATTCCCCTCAGGAGACCAAAGCAGTACTAATAGGTAATTAAATATTATACTTGCATCCTTGGGTGAGCTCAAACATGGCTCCAAAGACTGCCAATATTGCTCTGTGTTTGCTGTTTGTCTGCTTGCTAACACGTTCACCGTATCACCTTTTAAAAGAATGGATGAAGGTTGTATTTACAGCCTGTTTTGATGTCCCCACATGGTCCAGACCTCAGTTAATACTGCTTCTCCTGAACAACAGGATATTTGACAATGCTTTCTCGGCTATCTCACTCTTTAAACGACCAATAAGCTTTGGTCACAGTGATGCCGTCCCTCTCATATCGCCCGACGCTGTCATCGCTGCTGTTGGCTATAAGCTGGAATTGTTCGGGAGCTATTTCTGTCTCCGATTGAGGAAAGAAGAAGAGGGAGGAGGAGGAGATGACGTGCTCTGTATGCTGAAGCCCGAGCGCTGGGAGCCATAAACTGCTACAAATGCTAATGCTGGCGTGTCACTGCAATAACAGCGTGTCAGGCTCGTTTGAGGGCTTCGAAAGGTTACAGCTGAAGTGTGGTTTTGACCGCAGCCGGTCATTATCAGCTTTTTTTTGGGGGGGATGCAGTCGTGAGGCAACGTGGACATTTAAAACCGACCTCCGCGTTTCTCTACACACATTTAACATCAACGCAGCGAGGCTGAAATAATGGCAGCAGAGAGGTGCTGCAGTGGCAGCGGTGGCAGCATTACATCGTGCTGCATTACTCAGGCTTTGATTTCTCTTTTCGCCCTCGTGCAGGGATTACATCCAGTGAGTGACTTCTTCAAATTGAGATGATTAGCGACAGCTGATTTCACCCCTCCTCTACTCAGACTCTGACTATTCGCCAATTGCTCCAAAGCTTCGGGGCCCTGTTTGTTTTTGAGGAGAGCAGATGTTTGTGTCTCCCTCCATCCATGCCGCCAAGCCCCCTTCCACTACTTCTTCTCCACTCGCCCCACCTCATGGAGGCTGCAGTCAGCAGTCTGTGTGTTTACGTTTTGTGGCAGAGTTACAGCCCTCTGCAGATTTAGCTCTTTCTCTCCACTCTCATGGAATAGATAGTATGCACAGAGCGTTGGCTTCACCCATGCGTTCACAGAAAACTGCCTCCGGACTTTTGGAGCAGGTTGACATGTGTGTGTCTTTTTTTTTTTTTTTTTTGCAGGTTTGCTCTCTTGTTTGCACCCATGTTTCCCTGATAGCGAGCGAGCTATGGGTCAGTCTGGTCACCGGGGACCGATCGCGTCCGTGCCGCACACGCCCGCGTGAAATAAATCTGTGGAACACATGGCGGTCGCAGAGCATGAAGAGATAAGCCCGGATTTAAATGTCACTATTAAAGCCAGAGAGATGCACATTGTGACTGTGCTCGCCCCGTTTTATCGAGTCATCATGGATTGGATTTCAGCAAAGTCAACACAACGTTTAGATGATGAGGTAATGGAAAGAATAGGACGGCAGTGTGGGACTTTGATATAGCGGTGGAAAGATGTTTGTGTACTACTCAGTGACTGACCCTGCACTATCAATATCACCGTGGTATGTGGATAATGTAAAGCGTCAGCTAGCGCCAGGTACCAGTGCAATACTTTGACTCAGCAGTGTTTTTTATATCATCAGTCTCTCAGCTCAGAGGTTATGGGGGCTGCTTTGCCTTTTAACAAATAGTTTCTATCTGCAACGGAAATGACTTAGAAGTTCAACATACAGTTACAATTTCTGTGTTTTACAATACATTTACTTACTTCCTTAGACTTTGAGGAGAGGTTTGATACCTTTCTCACATTAGGGAACTGCAGCAAGCTAGCTTAGCTTAGCATAAAGACCAGAAATAGAGGCAAGGCTTTTGACTTGCAGGTAGCTGGTTTTTGTTACCTTTGAACGAAGCCAGGCTAGTTGTTTCCCCCCCTAGTTGTTTCCAGTCTTTATGCTAAGCTAAGCTAAATAGCCCCTGGTGAAGGCCCAAACGCGAGAGTGGTATCAATCTCCTCATCTAAACTCTTGGCCAGAAAGCGAATAAGCATATTTTCCACATAAGCAATACCCCTGTCCCATTTAACCAAGTAAAGCCCAGCATATTGCTATTTTAGGTAGCAGTCTGCAAGTTAATTGGCTACAGGAAGTGAGTTAATGTCTTTGTTTTTCCAGCAATTTGATAAATTGTCATCAGGTTGCTGCTGAGGTAACCGTTTCTCTCCCCATGAGTCAAATTGCTGGCCTCTGTTTGAGGAAAGACTCCGTCCTGCATGAGGTCACTGGTTTGTCTGCGCAACCCACACGGCACTCTGCCTATCGTTTGTGTGTAAGCGACACTCTTTGGGCTGGAAAATGCTGCGGGGGTACGTATTCCCTTCCGCCGTGGACAGTGCTGGGAGCTCAGCAGCAAAAGCCCTATAAATCTCAGGCACGAGCCACTGCAGATCTGCGCTCTCCTCCTGTGGCGTAAGCCTCTGCACTGCGCAACGCTGATGGAAAAAGACAGATCCTCAGCACCATTCAGACTAAATATCGGAGCATTAAAGTGGCATAGAGCCCTACGGAGTCTGGCTCAGGCTGCGTCAATGGGAGGCCTCGTGTGTTGACGCAGTTCAGTGTAAAGCCGTGCCGTAGTGGGCCAGCTACGTACACACGGGCTGAATGGAGACAAACTGTCTCCTGGTGCAGCTTTTATTGCCAGAGAAAGGTTTTACACATTTAGTGTAAAAAAAAAAGAAAAAAAAGTCAAATTTAAGTGCAGTGTGGTCTATTTGCATGAATCAGGGCTGTTAAAAGCGTGCAGGATAATAATAGACGGAAGCCACCAGAAAGGCCTACTTTTAAAACTGCAAAAGTTTGTGCCGAATGCTTTGAAGTTTCATTCTTCTGCTGTTAGATGCGGGTTAATGAAACACGAAGTCTGCGGAACACTTGGTTGCCTCACCTTGTCCGTTTCACGTTGCGCTGACAGGTTTGACGGGTGCAACAGAAGTCAGCGCGGGGGGCTTTTACAGCACTGGCGGTGTGAAATTGAATGTAGCGCATGGAAAAGGCTTTCCAGGCCTCTCGCATCAGTTTTTGTAACTTTCTAGCAGGGTCCATTAAAGTCGCGGCTTTACGTCGGACTCCGCGGCCTTTATGCACCCCACGCTCCCCGTGATCTCCCGTGCATTTTCAAACTCTCTGTTTGTATGGCTCCCATTCATGCCGCTTCTCTTCCCTACCTTTTCTCACTTCTCTCCTCTCTTTCCATGTCTCACTCCTCTCCCCTCCTCCCTTTCTCTCTCTCTCTCTCTCTCTCTCTCTCCCTCTCTCTCTTGCCCTGGGTCATGGAACACGTTGTTCCCTCCTTCAGCCTGTATGAGCTGCTGGCTAGCTCTGCCTTTTCATGCTGCTGGTTTTTTGTTTTTTTTTCTGTGCAAGACTGCAGTTGTTTTTTTCTCTGAGGGGAGATGTCAGTGCTAAACCACATGATTTCTCCCAATGACAAACCCTCTTTATGTAACCCAGCAACACAGAGACAGGGGTCTTATGTCGGGCGAATGATGAGGGCACGTGAAGAAACATGACGATGCACAAAATGTCCAGTCTGATTGTTGATTTTGTTCGCCGCAGGCCCGGAGGAGGACGTGTTTATCGGCGTTGATCAGTGACAAGAAGAAGCTGATTGCAATAGTGAATATTTCAGCGTGTCAACGGTGGCACAGCTTGTTATTAGAGACTCTATAGCCCCACTGAGGTTATCAGCTTGTTACTTGACGCTGCAGGGCTCATAACAACAACAACTGCTTAAAAACTGTTAATTAGCGAGAGCCTCTGTGGTTACTTTGCATAAAACTAGATGCACATAATCCTGCAACATTGTATGCTAATGCATTAGCATGAAGCCCAATCTGGTATTGATCCAGGAGGGACAATCCTAATAATTCTGACGTCTGTGTGAATGATCACGTTGCCGTAGCTGGTCCACGCTCACTGCCTTGTTTCTTTTACTCTCTTTGCTGCCTGCATTCTGCGACATTTTTCCGTTTTTGGCATATTTATTTACTGTTGAGCCCTCATCAGATAATTAGCAGCCTTCTGGTGAGGTAATTATGGTGATTTCAGTGGTCAGCGAGAGCATACGCTTTGAGAAATGTGTGGGAAGAAAAAGGGCAGCACATCCTTGACTTTAGAGCTGGGATCCAGAACGTGGATAAAATGCCCAGTATTATTCCCCTGAGCTCAAAGTGACGATTTCAAATATCTTTTTTTTTATACAATCAGCTGTTTAAAACTTACAAATCCTTCTTTACTGTGACACAGAGAGGCAACAAGTAGTGAAAGCTTACGACGCTAGAACCGGCAAATGTTTGGCGTTTAGCGGTTTTTAGAACAGTCGCCTTTGAAGAAACAGTTAAACATTCATAGAAATAGATAATAGATTAATTTTCCGTTTATCCACCAATCAGCTGACTGAACAGTTTAGGTCCGAGTCAGTTCAGTTTCAGCGGCCGTAAATGTCAGAAAGTCACGGTCGCGATCACTGACACCGTCGCGTCATCAGGACACGCGTCACACGAAGACAAAAGCCGAGCCGTTCGGGGCAGTCGCAGCGCGCGCACACGCCTGCTCACGCACCTGCTCACGCACCTGCTTTTTTCCATTGCACCTCTGATGCTCGCTGCCTTTTCTTTCTCGTGCTGCTTTTATTTCCCCCCCTCCCTCCTTCTACAGCAGCACACACCCTCCCTCTTTGTCCCAATGCACACTTTCTCTCGGACCCCTCCACATACCACAGTCGACTGGCTCTGCCGAGTCAGGCTTTTATTTCTCTTTTCCCCTCGTCTCATCTGCAGCAGCCCCACTCAGGAATGTTAAAAGTGAAACATGACAGTTGCACATTCCCGTTCCTCGCCATTCTCTCTCCCTGCATATCTGTGTGTGTGTGGATATTGTGTGTGTGTGTGTGGGGGGGGGGGTGAGCTTCTCAAGACACCGGAACACATGGCTTTTGTAGTAGTCTCGAGGGACACTACAGATGAAGTGATTGGAAGTTGGAGATGGAGTGTACTCCAGCAGAAATTAGTGTGTGTGTGTGTGTGTGTGTGTGTGTGTGTGTGTGTGTGTGTGTGTGTGTGTGTGATATCATGTGCACTTGTGCATAGCTCCCCATCGCAGTTGCTCCACTCAGACAGCAGCTCATATTCCCCTGACTCATGGGTGCCACAGGTGGTGCCGGGCTTCTGCTAACACAACCAGAGCTATACAGTAATAATTTACAACCCATTCAAAGCCGACTGCTGCGTGCACCAACATCTGCTGCTCTCTGATGGTACTGCAGATATATTCGTCCACGTCAAGCATTTTGTATTTATTATTTGGCAGTTAAAATAAAGTAGCTTTGGGCTCCGTGCTCCTATTTCTTTGTGCTCCGTGGGTGTAAATCAGGTCCCTCATGCCCACCGACCCCTGTGACATCGTGCGATGGGTGCACCTCGTTGAGACGCCTGTCTGTCCCTCCCAAAACGGTTTAATAGCTCTGACCTTGAATAAGTTCCCCGCTCTCGGCGCTAAATAATTCAACAGTACAGAGTGACTGTCTGAATTGCTCTTTCTTTCCGCCTCGCACAGACATCACCAAACTCTCTGCACCTGAACCGATTCACAGGGAAGATCTGCAGTGGGTTAGGCTGATCAATTTTGCATGGTTCCTTCAGGAGAGGAGCACTCTTAGCCATTTAATCTGAAGCAGCGCGGGCAGGCGGGCTAGGTGCCGTCTGCGGGGCTTCTTACGGAGGCAGACGAAGCAAAAGAGGACGGCAGAACGGGACACAGGGTCATGTGCCTGAGTGGAGGGAGGAACTTTGTCTGAAAGTATGAATAATTACACAGGGAAACCAGAGGCTTATGAGGCTTAGTCACAGCATTGTGACTCTTACAGTTTAGACACTGAAGAACATATTCAAATATCTATGAATTATTGCCCAGAAGACAGACTTTAAAGCATCACAGTGATGAGGTTATGACTCTTAAATGCAACAGATGTAGTTTTTATATCTGCTCTCTTTCCCTAAAGTCCCTGTCTGCTCTTCTCTCCAGGCTACGCCTTCCTGCTCTTCCAGGAAGAGACTTCTGTTCAGGCCTTGATCGACGCCTGCATCGAGGAGGACGGCAAGCTCTACCTGTGTGTATCCAGCCCCACCATCAAAGACAAACCGGTGAGCAGCAGACGCACAGGAAAATAGCTTTTAGGTAGATTTATCTCCATGTCAGACTGCAGTTCCTTTTTCAGGACACATAATATTTGCTTTACTCAATTACTGTAGAGTCCAGTCATGTAAATTATAGGCTGAAAAACAGGAATACAGTTGATGTTTATGTAATGAAACAGGCCAACGGGAGTCTGCAGCCGTTATAGCAGCTCTGCGAGGCTACAGGGCGATGAGTCAGCACGCCAACATGTTTCCAATGATAATGTGATGGTATTATTTTTACCCCTTAAACCATGTTAGTTTGGGATGTTAGCATGCTAACATTTTTTTGTTTAGAACTAAACAAGTACAGGCTAAAGTCATTTGGAGGCATCCTCTGGGGAACATGAATGCGGGTACAAAATGTCGTGGCAATCCATCCAGTAGGTGTTTTTGCAGTCTGTACCAGAGTAGCCAACGGGCCGACGCACTGTTCTGCTAGTGTGGCTAATAAACATACAGGAAGTCATCTACTGAATGACAATGACAACACTTCCTTCTTCTTCCTCGCGCAGGTCCAGATCCGTCCCTGGAACCTGAGCGACAGCGACTTTGTCATGGACGGTTCCCAGCCTCTGGACCCCCGCAAGACCATCTTTGTTGGGGGTGTGCCGCGGCCCCTGCGTGCAGGTTAGTAGCTAATATGAATGGAATATCTTTTTTGCGATCCCCCAAAAGCCTCTAAATTGGCTTCATAACATTGGCTGGCATGGAGCGAACTGCCCGGAGGCCATAATGAAAGTTCCCCCTCTGAGAAAGTAATCCTCTACTTGGGTTTCCAGGAAGCGGGCCAAGTGGTCGTCATGTTAAGAATTCATGGTGTAATGGAAGGCTCAGTCCTTCTGTTCTTGGGATAAACATCGCTGGCTTGTCTGCAATGTGACCCCTACTAATTATACCAGCAGTTTGAGACTGCTGCTGTGATGAATAGTGGAGCAGGGTAGTTTTTTACATCCGGTAATAAAAGCATTGGCCACAAAAGTCCAAACTAAACCTTTTACCTAGTTTTTTAAGACGGAGGACTTTCAGTTTGAGGACAAAATGAATGCCAGACAATAAAAACCTCTCCCCGTGTGCATCACTAATCATCTCTCTCCCACTTCTCCTCACTGCTTCTCTCCAGTGGAGCTGGCAATGATCATGGACCGGCTGTACGGAGGTGTTTGCTACGCCGGCATCGACACTGACCCGGAGCTCAAATACCCAAAGGGAGCCGGCCGTGTGGCGTTCTCCAATCAGCAGAGCTACATCGCTGCCATCAGCGCTCGCTTCGTTCAGCTGCAGCACAATGACATCGACAAAAGGGTGAGCGAGTTCGTGCGCTTCATTCACAACATCCCTCCCTCTCGGCCGCAGCTGAGGTTTTCGCAGTCATTCTTATGGCATGCTGCAGAGCTGAACTCTGCTTGAGCCCTCTCCCATGTATCCGAGCTTTCATTATAGCCGGGGTTTCAGCCAAACTGCTCAGCACAGCCTACAATAACGGGAGGCCAGGCCCGGCCGCGCAATCACTACGGCCTTTGGCTGCCGGAGTCCCGACAGATGTTTCAAGTTGCAGACACACAGGGTTGGTTTAATTATAGTAGGTCCCTATACATGTATATCCAGTCGGGCTGTGCTGCAGCCTGGTTATTTTAAGCTCGTCGGCCAATTGCAGCGAGACAGATCGTGACCGAGAGAGACTGGTTGTCAGCCAGGAAGCCAGAGTCCCTGCAGGGCGGGGCTGTCCAACCCCACCTCAGCTATCACCATGGATGTTCCGCGGGGGTTTAGGGTGTCATTATTATGACTGGATCTGGGAGGAACACAAATAATGTGCAAAACAAGTTTAAGATAGTAACATTCAGCAAAGAAGGCAGTGATTTTATCAATCATATCATTGTTTTTGGCACCATAAATCATTTCTGTTGACTTAAAGGAGAAGGTAAAGAATCTGCGCGTGCTGTGGGAGGCACATCGTTGAGAATTCACAGTTTGAGCCTCTTTTTGCCGTTTTACCGTCCAATTTTCTCCCTTCTCGCCTTCAGCGTCCACAATTTCATTACACGTAAATGGCTCTTGATGATAGGCCGAAGAAGCTCATTACCCCCGGTCAGCTTCATGTCCGCTGAGTCGATATTGGTATTTAATAGCGCGGCAGCGTTGGCGTTTGTATCCGGCGCGTCTCCTCATTTGTCTTGTGGATATCGGGCCGCAGTCGTTGCAGAGTGTTTAACTAAGAGGGACGCTCTCCTACAGTCGAAGGATTTGATAACCTTTCATTTTGTGGCCACGCTGTAACAAGGTTAGCATCCACCCCTGCCTGCCTCATGCACTGAGGTGTCTCCATGGCGACTGAGCTCATGGGAGAGGGCTTTCTTGTCTCCAGGCTTAGTGGTCAAACTCATTTCGCTGGTGGACGGGAGCATACCTGCCTCCATCCAGGCCGGGTTTATTTTAGAGGATTTCACAGAGATTGGCTTGCATGAGGGGTTCGTGGAGCTCGGCTTGATGGAGCTAACAAACCTGGGTCAACATGTTTCTTATTTATTTCCATATTGAGTTGGTTTTACAGCGCATTTGTCTAAAATAAGGAGGAGGAGACCAGTCAAATCATCCGCTTTTTTCATGTAACTTACTGGAAACATTTCAAGTTTAAGAGCACGTAGGGGATTACATGTCTACTGTAACTATACTAAGTCCTGCATACAGGCCATGATTCATGATTGTCCAACCGTGCTGCAGCTGAACACTCGTCTTGATGAGATTGAATTTACCTTTTGTTCTCTCGTTCTCCGTCTGTCCAGGTGGAGGTGAAGCCGTACGTCCTGGACGACCAGATGTGTGATGAGTGCCAGGGGGCACGCTGCGGGGGGAAGTTCGCCCCCTTCTTCTGTGCCAACGTCACCTGCCTGCAGTACTACTGCGAGTACTGCTGGGCCAGCATCCACTCGCGGGCCGGCCGAGAGTTCCACAAGCCACTGGTGAAGGAGGGGGGCGACCGCCCTCGACACGTGTCCTTCCGCTGGAGCTGAGGGGAGTCATGAGTCAGCCCTGCCCCGGGGATCCCCGCACCCGACCCCCTAAAATGAAAAAAAAAAAACCCCTCCTGCACCCTCCCCCCCCCCAAACCTTACGGGCCGGGACAGCGCTGCAAACCACCCCCACCCCCCCAACAGCTCCACCTACTCCACCCTGCTCCCCACGAACACCTCATGAAAAAAAATAAACAAAAACAAAAAGGATCTCGTCAAACACACGGGACTGTCTTCATACCACACGGCTCCGAACTCATCGTCTAGTGTTCCCCTCCGATGAAGCATTGCGGGGAAATGAAATGCGAAAGTCTATCAGCTTAGAATTTGCACTTTGGCACAAAAACTCACTAAACACAGGCACACACACACACAGACACACACACACAGGATGGTATGTTAGACGCCTGGCTACTTTCAGTTCCCCGTTCTGTTGACTGGGTGGTGTGGTACGTCCTGTTGGACCCCCCCCCCCTTACTGAGACAGAGGTGGGACCATACAAATATTTAAAAAAGTATATATTTTTTGTTTTGTACCTATCTATACATATATAGATAATTTAAATTTTATGTAAAAGGAGCATGCACTTATTTTCAAAAGCTGTAGTTATATTGCCCCTAGTAAAAAGTCGTTACCAAAGGCAACTGAAATTACTGCATACAGAAAAGCTAAATAGGTGGCTTAAGATGTAGCAAAGACTTAACACCTATCCAGTAGTGTGGGCCCGTATCGCCCAGAGGAAAAATAACACGCTCTCAATTTTGACTCTGAAAATATTAATACCTCATACGCGCAATCGGATTAGTTTGCTTTCGATTTCTAGGTCTTTATTTTTATAATAACATTATTTTTTAGTGTTATGTAAATGTAATGCTGCAATAGCTTTGCTGCTAAATCCATGGTATAAACAGATACCATAAGTACTTTATTCAGGCTAGGGTGTAAAATAGTAAATAACAGATCTAGAGGAATGACGAGCTATCAAAGGGGGGAGGGGGTGCCCCTAGACAACGATGGCTACCTTTGTGGGGGTCGGGGTGGGTCGCCCCTAACTGCATGTTTATTTCAATCAGGTTGCTGCATGCAATAGACTTTTCAGTATCATGTCTACTATTCGATTCTGCCCATGTTTGCACAAACACACTACTACAAGACGTACGCTCGACTCGCACGAAACTGGACAGACGCAGGGAGGACTGGTCAGAGGAATCAGGGGGCCACGCGGCGGCCAGAGCAGACGGTTCCTGCGCAGACAGGCAGTGAACACATCCAGACGACGGGGGGGGGGGGGGGGGAACAACCTTAATAATCACAAATCAAATTAAATGTAGGAATACCATTTAAAAGTGTCTCTGATAGGTGAAGTACTTTTTTGCAGTGATTGTTGATATAATTGTGCAATTTTTTATACCGTATGTAGTTAGGTCTGAGTATGCCTAGAACTGTGATTCGCTTTAACTGTCGTTAATGTCCGACATAGAAGTCCTGTGAAACTTCATAACTAGTGTATGCACACGTATATATGTTCTCTTGTACACACACTTGCACCAGTATACACAGAAGCCTCTCGACACACACGGAACACACACACACACACACACTAAGACACACACATACACACACACGGACGGCTGTCTGTCCTAACGCACACAAACAGGCCTGCAGACACAAGAGTCTGACCCGAGGAGAAGACGCAACAACGTGAGCTTGAAGTGAGAACTGAGGTCTTTCTTTCCTTTATTTTTTTTATTATTTTTTTTTTTTTTTGTTCGTTCTTGTTTTTGTTCGTTCCACCGTCGACAAAAGCGCACGTTTACGTCCCAGAATGCAACCAAAGAGCTCACGTGTCCGACTTTGAACAGACCATCTAACACGCGGAGGGAACAGCCGCCCGCTAAGAGGAGGCCTGCTGTGGTGCAGCCGAGTAGATGAGGAGAGGAGGAGAGAGGGCAGTTGGGAGGAAGAATTTAGGGGCTGGGGTTGAAGTTGGGGGGGGGGGGGGCTAAAGTGAAACATTGAAGCTACTGGAGACTTGAGGTTGATAAACTGAGCTCTGCACATGCTCTCACTACATGGCTGGGGTTGGGTTGGGCGGGGCGGGGTGGGAACATCGCCAGGAGATACAGATGTGCGAGCTGGGGTGACCATATTTATCCAGATTATTATTATTTTTTTTTTTTTTTTCCTGCAAAGCTTGAAGTAATGGACCTGCTAAAAATGGTGGACGTATATATCTTTTAGTTTTTATCGAAAGGTTAAAGTGCAGTTCGAACAGGATTGGGTGGGGGCGTGGGGGGGTGTTTGGCAGTTCCGAATGCATAGAGACTTATGAGTTATGGCTGCTGGAGACAGGGCGGCGCTGGTTTTTGGAGTTTCGGGCTTGGGGGGGAGGGGGCGGTGGGGGCACGTTACACTGGTTTTTAGCAGTTTTGTGGACAATCCCAACAGGATCCTACATCATTGCAAGTTAATGTGTGGTCCCCCGCCCCACCCCGCCCCACCCCGCCTCTTTCTTTTTTTCATTTCCTGTTTTTTGTCTGTGAGGTGTGATTGTCCCGTGCTGGCGCCCCGCAGTCCCTCTCCTCTTTCTCGTTTTTTTGTTTTGTTTTTTTTTTAGTCGCAAACTGTTTTTCTGTCGGGTTTTCGGGGGGTGTTTTTGGCTTTAGGATAGATCTTTTTGTTGTCCGAGGGAAAACAAACTAATTGAAATTAAGCAGAAGATACTTTTTTTACTGATAGAAGAAAAAAAGACTTCAAAAAAACAAGAGGCTAACCACGAGTAATAATAATAATAATAATAAGCATCCCTATGAAAGTGAATTCTGGGTGTTTTTGTGACATTTCTTTCCCCACCCAGGCAGGTTTTCTATGTTTGTTCCTTCTCTATGATAGACATTTGTTATGCACTACTCTTTGTATCTGAACAGTTTTCGACGGTCGGCAGTTCTTTTTGTTAAAAGACAAAAAAAAAAAAGACGATAAAGCGTGCTTTCTGACTGACAAGATCTTTTGCAATACCTCAATTTTGAAATATATTAGGAGAGAAACTGATATTTTCTAAGTAAGTTTATTCAGATGAAAAAAAATATATATTAATTTAATTCTTCAAGAGAAATGATTTAACAGATGGTTGATTTTTTTATTTTTATCATGCTTATTTGCTTTTATTTTAAGAATTTATTTTTTTGAAAAAGACAACTGAAGGAGCTAGAGCTTTATAACTAATATAATGACGTAGTTAGAGAGAGTACAGTCTACTTTATTACAGTGGCAGTTAGGGTGAGTGTCCCACTGGTCAAATTGGTCGAACCATCAGAGGAGAGCTCTTTAGGATTAAAAGAAAAACCCTATCAGGTGCTCGGAGAGAAAACTGAACATATTTCCCACGTTTTTTGTATATTTATAATCAATCATTTACTATGCTGACCAGAGTTGTGAAAGAGATCTTCTGTTCATTATTTTTTTAAGAGAAGTTTTTTATGTTTCCTAAAAGTATGTGCTCCCTTTTGTTTTGTACAAAAAAAATATTAAAAAAAGACGCGACGTGACCCCGATTTGCCGGACGTCGTTGGGAGAGGAGTGAAAAAATGGGAGACTTGTGAGAGTCACGGAACGGCTGGAGGTAGAGCGAGAGACCAGAATGTTCTTTTTAACACAATACAGACACAAGTGTTTTCACCTGTAACTTGATCGAAAGCCCCCAAGGTGCATCAATTGACTGGTGGCCTTCTATTCACGCAAGACTTGAATTAGTCCCATTTTTTAAGGCTAAGAACCTTGATTCTTTGTTGTAATGTGCAATACTGTTTGTACTGTTTGTAGAAAAGAAGAAAACAAGAAAAAGAGGCATAAATCTTTATTGCAGAATTATTTTCATTGCAAGCATTGTGATTCACTAAAATCATTTTCTACTGTGTATTTACCTACTCTACCTGCTAGTACCTTCCAGTAGTAATGTAGCCTTTGTACTGAGAAATTTTCATTATTTTTAGAAAGTTTTGCTAAAAAAGAAAAGAATTTAAACATATTTACATATTTTCATTTTTATTTCGTTTTTTTTTTTTTCTTTTACAGACTTATTTCTCAACCATTAATAGTTATTTCTGGGGGAGACTTTCATATCTGGTCAATGTCATTAATATTATTTTGTATTTTTACTTGGAATAAATTAATTTTATGATGCTAATTCTTTAAAAGTTTATTTTTTTTGTTTGTTGTTCACCTTTTCCATTTTTTTGAAGCTGAAAAAAAAACAACCCAACAACTTTGTAATATTGTTACTAAAGTGTCTCGATTCTTGAAATGCTAAGCTTTCTGTGTTAACTCGCTGATGTTGCTTACATTAGTGTGAAAATGATCTACAGAGAAAAAAAAAAAAAGTAACTACTCACACACAACAGATTGGTGGTTGGTGATGTTTAAGTGATTCGCAATGTAAACAAATGAATGGGCAATAAAATAAAACTGGCAGAATGGAGCATACATGCAGTACGTTGTGACGTAATTGTGGAAGATGGACAACACCACTGACCCTTTACATTGCTTCTGCTACTCCAGACCTACCAAACGATTACCGCTGACCTGTAGGATACAGTAACCCCCCCCCCACACACACACACACACTTTGTGCAACATTACCTCACATGTGAAACGCTCAACAGCTCCTCCTCGACAAACGGCCACGTCACACTCCTCCCCTTTTATCGTAGGTCCGATCCCTGCAGAGTGCACCGGTGCGATTGTATTTAAGTATGAATGTAAATGTAGAGATGCATTGTATAACGTGCGAAGTCCGGGAAGAGCATGTGTCACTGTGGAATCCTCTTTATTCACAGGAGACCATGGTCCAAAGTGTTCTTTCTTGCCCAATTATTGGTTTGTTTCTTTCTTCCAAAACTACATTTCCCCTGCTTTTTCCGCCTCAAAGATTACGCTGACCTTTTGGGATATGGGCTCATTCGTCCTCTTGCGAGGCTCATTCAGGCCGTGTTCTGGCCATAACTTCCAGTCTTTATGCTGGGTTAAGATAACTGGCAGCTGGTTGTAGCTTCATGCTGATGAAACCGACATGACATCCATCCTTTTATCTGTCACTTGCAAAAGAAAACTGATGAGTAGACGGTTAGCGCTTACGTCCATTCCACACGAAGCTGACTCGTTAGTTAGCTTAGCATAAAGACTGGAAACAGGGGGAAGCAGTTAGCCTGGCTCTGTCCGAACACAACAAAACCCACATACCAGCAACTATAAAGCTCACCAACATGTGACTCGTTGGTTTAATTCACCCAAAGAACACAGTGTAAAATAAACATCACTGTGTTTAGGATAGTTTTGTGCCGGACTACTTCCTGGCTGGGAGCGGTGACTTCCTGAATGTCCTTCATATGACCCCCATAATCCTAACCCTCAGTTTGCACTTTTGGGGTTTCCCTGTAGAAATTTCATAAAACAAAATGAAACGTGTGCTTTCGTGAGCTTTAGAGGCGCTGACAGGCGGGTTTCACAACCCTTGGGCAGAGCCGGGTTGTTGTTTTTAATGCTAAGCTAAGCTAACTGGCCCGATGTCAGCGAGTAAGCGTGTTTCCCAAATCGCCGAGCGTCCTTAATTGAGGCTGAAGCTCCTTTTTAAAGTGTTTTTCTCATCCCGTCCTCTGCTGTCTTCATCCCAAAAGAGACTCATGTGAGAATGTTATTCCTGGCCAGGCTGTTCTATCAGTTTATACAGCTGATACTACCCCCCCACACACACCCCCGTCTCTTAAATAGTCCCACACGTTCTGTCCCCCAGGACTCAGTGTTACTCACCACCACACCACCAAGTATTTCTCCATCTCCTGGCCTTTTGTTTTTCAAGGTTCTCTTTCACCTAACGCAGCGATTTATACCTGAACTCTGACACAACGTGTATGTGCAAATGAAAAAGATCATGATTTGGGTGATGGCAACCGTTTTCTATATTCCTCTCTATAGCTATACCTATGTATTTCATGTAACTAGACTTGGCTAGTATACTGTATATTCACTTCTGCTTCATGGGCGTTCTCTGGGTAGGTAAACACTGTAGGTCTCGTCATGTTGTGATCTCAAAATAGATGAAAAAAAAAAAAAAGACTGGTAGTGTGATTTTTTTTCCACAGACATCCCACTACTTTTGAAATGTGCATTTGTTTTTTTCTGTTTTTTGTGTTTTTTTTAAGGCCTCTGTGTTTTTATTTTCTAGGTTTTTATTTCCTGACTTGAACACTGGTTCTATCTTGGCGAAGCTTTTTTGAGATTGTTGACTTGGTCTGAACTTTTTGCAGTATAACTGTGATTTGAAAACATGGAGCTCGATGCTGCTAATGCTTACTACTGCTTCAGAGTTTGTAGTTCCCACCTTTCAGTTCTCCTCTTTCTGTACTAATAAGCAAATCTTATTAAACGTAGTTGTATGACGCTGTGAAACCTTGTGGTCTTTGGCATGGCGCCCCCTCTCTCCCTCTCTGCCCCCTCCCCGTGTTAATACAGCAGACTTTAGGAAAGCCAACCAGCACTAACCTGCATTACGCTCTTAGCGACAGGCTGCCTTTACATTGACACATCTGTCCTTTCACTGTAATGATTCACTCATCAGATTCAGGTGAGGCAGGCAAAGCGTCCGTAATGTACCGTTTCTGTACTGGACGAAACAATCTCTCCACTAAATCCATTTAGTATCTGTCCTGGAGCTTAGCCTGGATCACACCTTCAAAAGCAGATGTTCAGATATTGTGGATGCAAAGAAAAGCTCGGAATCCCATAAGGAGCCCATGGAAATCTAGAATCTGCCTGATCTTCTATGGGATTTAACTCCCATCCTTGAAATCTACGTCATTTTAAAGCATTGCACCCGAGTAAACAGCTCAATGCTAAAAATTTCAAGATAAAAAGGCGTTATAAAATTCAGACGTGAAAATTCCAGATGAAAAATTCAAACTTGCACATCTGGACCGCAGATGATAAAAGCGGAGCTGCCCTGTCAGTCACACGATCCAAGAAAGACAAGCTCACACGAGCAACTGTCAACCTGACAATACCATTCTGCAATCCTCCTCCACTTTCAGTCTACAGAAAATACACAGCTGTCGGAGCCGCGTGTTTGTTAGCAGATAGTAACATTCAGCGGTGACTACACGGTGGCAGTAATCAGTTGCTTCTAAGTGTCGAATTAGTTTTGCTTTTCTTTGCTTCCATGAATCCCCCACTTTTCTGAGTAACTGCAGGACTTCTCGTCCCCTGGCCTCAAAGTTGAGACTGAAACTTCATTCTCGCACAGACGTAGACAAAACAGTCTCGCAGCAAGGTCCATTTAGTAGCTTCAGCAGCTCAAGAATGAACTCTGAATACCAGCTTTATGGAAGTGCCATCTGCTGCTCCGCTCAGTGTCTTCCCTTGCAGCGTGCGGCTGTAATAAAGTAGTAAATGATCCTTAAATATGTATTCTTGTGACAAATGTGACTCTTAAGTTCACTCAGGTGCAGGCTCGTCACTGTTCTTATTCTTGAATGTACAACCACACCATCTACTGGCCGCTGTTGTCCACGTGCAAAGACACAAAAAGGAAGACATGAAGTTCAAAGGTCTGCAGAATTTATTCCAATTCCACAATCATAAACAAAAAGCAGCAATTACAGAAATATGTACAAGTCTGTTATTTTTCTTTAAAATACTTGTGGCAAGTTACAGGTACCAGTTTTCAGCTTGGCCCCATGTTCAGTCTCTGTAATGCTGCTTCAGGAGCAGCGCCTTCCCAGCTCACTGTTACGCCACGTTAGGAGCAGCCGGACACAGCGCACCCTGTCACTTCTCCGCAGAGCCTCTCGACTGCCTCGGGTCATGTGAACTCTCCCTACGGCGTGTAGCAACTACTGCCATCTGGAGGACAGGAGTCATCCAGCACAAACAGCTCAGCAGTCACCGGCGTGCTATAAAAAGCCAGCACGCCGTGTTGACATCCTGTGGTTTCTCCGGCGAGCTCGTCACCCTCGCTCCTGCTTCCTTTTGTTGCTGCACAAAAACACGTCTGTATCCATCAGTCAGTGAGGCGCTGACAGGTGTGGCTGGGTATCGCAGTGCTTTTAAGACCTTGTGATTTGGGGGGGGGTGGTAGTGGGGCAGACAGGAGGTGTAACTGGGGAAATGGTGCTTGAAGCAGTTAACACTGTATACTCTGGCAATGCAACATGGGAGGAGGGCAGTGGGCTGTAAAAGCAGCACCTGGTGCTGAACTATAGAGAATAACTATATTTATGATACACTGTATGTGTGGGAGCGCAGTAACACCACTGTGCTCAGAGACGGGGGCTGCTGTTCACTCATGTAGATGACGGCGGTGAACACTGGAGATGTTTGTCGTAGGTGCTCCATCGTCAGCAAGCCTTTGTGTTCTCTGAGCAGTTGTGGAGAGGGTTTGTTGCAAACCTGGTTGGTCTGCTCTCAGCCAGGAATTAAGGGGTGTCTGACAGCGTTTAAATGTCAGAGGAGCTTTGTTGCAGCATACTTGAAGATTCAACGCACTAAAAATAGATGTAGTTCTTGTTTTGGTTGTGTTTGAGTTATTGCTTTGGGACATGTACTGTCACTGTTTGCCATCAGTGGCTCCTTGTGGTGTCTGTGTGCAAGGTGCAGGGGTGGGGTTAGGTGTGGGGCAGACGATTGCAGCACTAGGGGTCTTCCTCAGGCTCTGACCAGGTCCTGCTTGGTCAGTAGATGTAGGCTGTGCGTGTGTGTGTGTGTGTGTGCGTGTGTGGGGTCATACAGTGCTACTGCAGGGAGTGCATGAAGTTGTCCAGGTTGTACTCTGTGTCGTACTGCTGCTGGTCCCACAACTCTCCCAGGCCATCCAGCACCGACTTCATGGAGGCCTTCCCTGAGGTTGACGGCGACTGCTCACCCTTCTCGCCCTTTTCACCCTGCAACACAGTTATAAACATGAGCAGCTCGGCAAACGTGGCGCATGTTCCACAGGTACAGAGGCTGCAGGACTAGGTGTGTGTATGTGTCTGTGTGTGATGTGCAGGAATGCGAGCTGGCAGGCTTGTGTCAAAATCAAATGCTCTTTTCTCAGCTGACTGACAAGCAGACATGACAAACAAGGTGAGATAAAAATAGTACACACACACACACACACACACACACAGTCAAATCCAAAGTTTTCTCTGCATCACTTTATATATATGTATATATATATTTTTTGGTTGGATAATGATACCACTAACTTGCTCTGTTAGCAGAAGGATCAGTCTAGTAGTAACCGTGTGGTCTCCACTGACATGTTTCCCCAGGACAGAAACACTTGGGAGGTCTCACCTTGTCCAGAGTGAAGAGGTTGAGGAGCTGGTCTGTGCCCATGCTCTGCAGGCTGGCGTTGTCTTGGCTGATGACAGTGTTGGCGATGCTCATCTTGAATTTCTGCAGACCCATGATCTTCTCCTCCAGCGTGCCTCGTGTGATCAGCCTGTACACGTTCACCACCCGTTTCTGCACGACACAAACCCAATGAGAACTGTTAACAGGCTGTTTTACATGTGTACAACTGTGGCACACTGCTTTCAGACAAAAGCAGTGACGCACAATCTAAAGCAGTTCAACAGCCATCTTTAATAATGCGTCAGCAGTACCTGTCCTATCCTATGGGCACGATCCATGGCCTGCAGGTCCCTCATGGGGTTCCAGTCATGTTCCACAAACACCACAGTGTCTGCACCTGTCAGGTTCAGACCCAGGCCACCAACGTGGGTGGTCAGCAGCAGCACGTCGATGGATGGGTCATTGTTAAATCTAAGATTAAGCGAGGACAAAGCCAGGGAGAGGAGTTGGACCTTGGTGGCAGCTCACATAAACACCAACAGGCAGCAGCATGCAGACGTCTGAACCAACTGTTTAAATGGATCCACTGACCTGGACACGATGGAGTGGCGCAGGCCCGCCTGCACGCTTCCGTCCAGCCTCAGGTAGGTGACTGAGGGGAGTTTGGGCTTCAGCAGGTCATGCTCTACAATATCCAGCATGCTCTTCAACTGACAGAAAATGAGCACACGGTGCTGGGCCACCACCGCCTCGGTGCCCCCCTCTGACCCTGCACCGCCTCCGAGACCACAGTCCAACAGCAACTGGAGAACAGAAAACACACCAGAGACACACGATGAGACAGTGGAGGAGTGTAACACACAGCCAACCACACAGGCACCACGTTACGTTTGTGAAAACAGAATCCACAGTGGAAGTGATTCTAAAAGCCGACGTCCCGGCGTATGCAGTACCTGTTTGAGAGCGGAGAGCTTGGGCGCGTGCTGAATGTCCCGCAGGCTCGAGTTCTGACCCTTTAGCTGCTCGGTGATGCGTTTGTACTCTGGGTGCTGCGGGGTTAGCACCAAGCTTGGGTGGTTGCACAGCTTCCGCAGGTACTGCAGCGCCTGAAAGGAATGCAGGGAAATATTACTGCATGGTCTGAATGAGATGCATCTGCGGAAGATGAGGGGCAAACGGAAAGAACTGACTATGTATGAACACCGTCACACCTCTGCTCTGTGAATGACAAGCCAAAGTAACAAGTAAACAGATGTAAATGATGCTGGTGGCAAAAGGATTCAGAAACCAGCTCTGCTAACGTTCCTGAGGAAGAAACTGTATTTAGCGCACTTGTTAAACCTCAAGAACAAGTAGCACAGGAGGAGACCCACTACCTGGAAGACGTGGCCTGTGGCCTTCAGTTTAGGCTTCTCCTCCTCCTCAGACGAAGCTGTGGAGATGCTGTCCTCCACACTGGCCTTGGCTCTGGACTTTGCAAAGTCTTCATATAACTGAACCTGCAGGTGGGAAACATACCAAGCTGTTACACTGAGGTTGGCTCCTGGGGAAAGTAATCCCATTACTTAAAAACCTAGAGTCAAATGAGCATACACCACATTCATAAAGCATTCAGCTTATATGGACCCTAATATTATGATGGCTTTAAATATTTGATATAGAACAGGAAGTGTCCGGTTTAATCTTGCAGATAATTAAAAACTTTTTACCGCAGTAGTGACGGATTCACTGAGGGTACTGTGCACATTAGATAGTTATTGGGGTCTGTGAGTACCTGTAGAGGACTCAGGTTGCAGTAATAGTCCTGAATTATTTTAGGGGGAAGGTCCTGGAGGACGTCCTCCTTCATCCTCCTCAGAAGGAAGGGAAGCACCTGTCGATGTAGGGCCTCCATCGCCAGGACGCCTAGAGGGACAAACCAATATTAACCACACTTAATGTCCTATTCTTATTAAGCCTCTTCATAGGACTGGGCTGCCAGGAGGTAATATTAAGTTAGAAATCAGAAGAGAAGAGCTGAAGTACCTGCTTCCTGCTCCCGTGAGGAACTTTTGGCATCACGGCTCGCCAGGATTGGTTTTCCGTAGCGAGCAGCAAACTGGCGTTCTGTTCCGAGGAAGCCCGGCATGAGGAAGTCAAACAACGACCAGAGCTCCAGCACGTTGTTCTGAAGATGGACAGAATGAGGAAGTATTCAGACTCTGACTGGGGAAACACATGGGGTGAGAATCACTACATGAGAGCAGAGAAGGCTTCCCACCTGAATTGGCGTTCCTGACAAGATGACCCGGAAATTGGCAGCCAACTGTTTGATGGCTTTGGAGAGTTTGGTTTTCCCGTTCTTGATGACGTGACCCTCATCAAGGATACAGTAGTTAAATTTTATATTTCTAAAAAAGGATGAAAACAGGTATAAAAAAAGGTTAAAACCCGGGCAGCTCCGTCCCAAAAAACAAAGGGCGATACTGGAGTTAAAATGAAGCTCACCTAAAAAAGTCGATGTCATTCCTGACGACATCGTAAGACGCTACTATGAGATTGTGTTTTTTCACTTGGTGCTGCAACCTGGGAAAGGACAGGCTTGTTTAGGCTTTTGTTAGAGGCTGCGGACCTGATGTTAACATTTATCATGTAACAATGAGCTGAGTGCCCCGCTGTACAGAGGCAGAGAAAATCATTTGCTTGAATGCCGACGGGCTTTTTGACTGCGTGTGAGCGGGGGTCGGCTTTACCGCATTCGTTCTGTAGGAGGCCCAGTGTAGTGCAGAGGGTTGAGGTACTCTTTGGTGCAGAACTTGCCAACTTCATCCACCCAGTGGCCAGTCAGTGTGGGAGGACACACCACCAGGGAGGGCATGGGGTTGCAGTCTGCGGCCTTCGTCTTGGCATATTCCTGTGCCCTGAAAACACATCAGACGGACGGACGGACGGCTGAGTCAAGTTAACTTGCACAGAGCTTCAAACACAAACAGAGTTTTAAAGGTCGAGGAAGGATTGAGATGAGATCAAAAAAGTCCATTTCTTAAGGAAATAGTTATGTTAATAGATTCAGTCTCTTGTGGAAACATGGATTCTGTCTGCAGTGCTTAAAAAAAAAAAAAAAAAAAAAAAAAAAAAAAAGAGGAAAGGGAGTCTGATGCCTTCGATTATGAGAGAGCCTTTGACACTGATGATATACGCCAGCGTATGAACTTCTACAGAGATGTTGACTGTTTGACTGATCCAACATGTGGCATTAAGGGACAGAGGAGGTGCGCCGATGCAGTCGAGCTGAAAGTCAAACAGTCACAGCGACGGTGCCGTTTGGACTCAGTACCTGAGGTAGTGATCTCCTGCCAGGATGCAGATGGACTGCAGCGTCTTGCCGAGGCCCATGTCGTCACACAGGATCCCGTGCAGCTTGTATTTGTTCAGGAAGGACAGCCAGTTCACTCCATCCTGCACGAGAGATGAAGGGAACAGTGAAAACGCAAACAGACAGACACAAAAGCAGCCCGTCTGATCTAACCGCGCTTCAGAGTGACATTTTTCCCCTCTGTCAGTTACGGTTGGGTGGTTAAGGACCAAGAGTAGTAACACTGGATTTCTGCACTGCTCCATTAAGAAGATAGATGGCTGGTTTTCAGCAGAGGCGCCGGTGAAAGGAACTTCGCCATTCGACAACTTTGAGTTAGGCCATGGAGGATTCATATGTCATCAGTGTCTCCGTCCCCGTAGCATTAAAAAGCAAACCGTCATTCTTCAGCGTGGCAGGAGAACCGTCAGACTTGAGGTGGAGCTCAGGCTCAAAACACTGAAGTGATGTGGGAGTTATTTAAGTGTATAAACACTGGTTGGTTGGTCTTGCTGCTTCAGATGACATGTGACACAGTGGACCTTGAAAGCCGACACACACCTGCTGGTACTTCCTGAGCTCAGCCTTGATGGGCACGGGGATCTTGTAGTTCTCCAGTTTTCGTCCATCTAGGAGCTGCTCCAGGAAGTGGCGTTCTCTGGCCTTCTGGCGGATCAGGTCAGCGGACATGGCTGGAGGGTCTGGTATTCCTGCCTGGTAGACAGGACGCCAGCAAAGAACACTTTAAGCACAATAACACTAGAAATTCACAAGTTATCAGAGTGACTGAACTGCACGGCTCCTTCACGTTCCACTAAAACTACAGTTCAGCCTGCTGAACGTGTGCTCGTACCTCCAGGGGTAACAGGCGTATGAGCGTAGCAAAGCACTGTGTGGCCATGAAACGGATGCTATCGCTCGGGTCGCTCATACGGCCCAGCACTGGCACAACGAGCAGCACAATGTAGGGGACGATGTCCACGTCCAGCTGCTCCATGACACCTGCAGGGTTGTCGGTCAAGGACGGAACAGCACAGAGCAGCAACAACTGCGAGGTCGATGCTTCAATTCAGTTCATGTTACACGTCATCCCACGCTGCTTCCACTTTAAACAGTAATGTGCAAGGTAAGAAAATAGACTGTGCGTGCGTGAGTGTGTATCTATTTGAAGGATACAGGCCAAAGCCTCGATGGCCCCCTCCTGTTTGGTGCAGTCGTCAATAGCAGCTAACCAGGGGAGCACACACTCGAGGAAACTATTCATGGTCTCCAGCATCGCTATCTTACTGAGCACGCCCACGCAGCGTGCCGTCATGTGACGCACCGCTGTGTATGGGTGCTGCAGGCAGGTGAACAGGTGGGGGAGGTGCTCCAGCAGCTACAGAGAAGAACAGAGACATTCAATAACACGCTTGTATAGTAATAGTTGTTTAAGGCTCCTCGATGAAGTTGTCCTGGAAATCCCTGCTTCCACACTAAATACTGCTCATTACTCTGGTAAATGAACTGTTTGAGATAGACCCTTTGATGGTCTTAGGAACTATATTTAACTGTGACGTCCTAAACTGTGACGCTATCAGAATTATAATCAGTCATAAGACTGCAGTAAGTGGTTTCAAAGCACAGCACAGCAGTCCTGGTGGGGGTGCAGGCTTACCAGAGGTTTGAGCTCAGCAGCCATGGCTCCAGCTATGACTTCCAGCACTTGCAGAGAGTTGACCAGTTCCTGAGCTGCGGCGTCTCCCCTCTCCAGCTGAGCCTGCCTATCTGGAACACACGAGAGACACCCGGAGATTCAGAGTGCTGAAACATGGGGTCCCGGATGATCCTGCGTGCACTCATCATTAACGCTTTGAGAGCAAAGTGCTAAAAATCAAACTGAGACAACGACAGCTTCAAACTGAGGGAAAGTTAAACGTTACAGTATTCAATCAATTTAAGGCCAAAAGGCTACAAGTCAATTATAACAGTTGCAGTTTAAGTGCTTTCACTGCTTGTAGTGTAAAAAGGATCAGGCAGTTTCTGTGTTACCAAAAACATGTGAGGAAAATGATGCTCCCAATGTGATCAACCTAACGAACGTACCAATGCAGTGGTTTTCAGTCACCACTGATCTCAGAGGTCCCACTGTGTTCTCCCACAGGTACGGCAGAGACTTGGTGAGGTCTGCACCAAAGTGCCTGGCGACAGTTGTTAGGGAGAACTCGGCCCCTCGTCTCTGAATGAGGAATGGCTTCTTGCTCTAATAAACACATGATATGGAGAAAGGTCAACACAAACTGTTGCGACTGTGCCCTGTATGTGAGGAAACGTACTTTGGTCCCGTACCTCATCATTATCAGGGCTGATGGTGCTGCCGGGGGGAAGCTCTGTGCTGGGGTTCTTTGGGGCTTTAGGGGCCGGCCCCCTCTTACTGGTGATGGCGAACGCTGCCCTTTGGTGACGGTACAGAGTGATGATGCCTCTGGTTTTGTTGACCATGTGCTGCATGCCGTCTTTCTCCAACCCACCACCTGATAGTGTGAGAAATAAGAGAGAAATGTGCAGGAAAGCACGTTGTCAATGTACAAGATTGCTGAACGGATGCCGATGTACTTTACTCTCAAGTCTTACCTTTGGCATTCTCCTGTGTGGGGGGCACAGGGCAGGCAGATGAAGGTGTGGCCATGGAGTCCACGCAGGCTGAGGCACAGAGGTTTTTGATGATTTTGGGGTTTGGGCACGGCAAGCGTCCGGCACACTGCTGCAGCAGCTTGGCTACAAAAGAAGCAGCATATCCCTGGATCAGGGTGTTCTCCTCCCGCTTGATGGCCTCCATCAGGGGCCTGACCAGCGGGTTGAGCTTGTCAGGAAGCACCTGCAGGTTAATCACTGCACAGGCTGTGAACATGTGGACGCGCAGATGCAGCTGCTGCCATTCTGTGCTCGTTTCCATCACCGTTGCTTGAGCCTGCTGTCGTTTGCTGTCCAGCGCCTGCCACTGTTTGGACTTGACGTTCAGACCCGCTGTTGACTCTGTGAAGATGGTGGTTACCTAGGGAACAAGCAGGTGGGGAGTGTGAGTGACTGGAGCAATCTGTTACAGAGTGCAACATCCATTGACCTTTTAAGCTGAGACTTAGCTAGGTGCCAAACCTTTACTAAAGCTGTCAGTCAAGGAAACAAAGACCTCGACAGAAAACAAATCACAGAGGGATGATATGAATGAAACACCGTGAAAGCTTTGATCAGCAGAACAGAAAAGTGAAGGACCAAACAAATTCATAGGGTACCAGTCTGCACAGTGGACGTTCCTGACATGGAGTCACACATAACCAGTTCACATGTCTGCTTAGAAATCATACAGAGCTCAGTTCAGGTGTGATACCTGCATCTCAATTCACCTAGATTAGGATTAAAGCTATTGGTACAAAGGTTTCTGCGTCATCCAGGAAGTAGACTGTTCTTCTGTGAGCGTATATGTGGACCTACCAGGTCATTGGCTTGATCGATTGTGAAAACACTACAATTCAGGCGGTCTTGCAGGTCAATGTTGGAATCAGCCAGCAGTGCAATGAGCTGTTTGCACTCATTCTGCATGCGTGTGAAGGGGATGGCGATCTCATCATAGTACAACTGCTCTGACAGAATGGCCAGAAGACGCGGATGCACCATGGATGACACCACCTGACAGTCCTGAGAGAGGGCGAGAAAACGTGAATAAATGTATTTTGTATTTTTTGTATATTCTGTATTCGAAAAGCCTGAATATTGTGAAATCATTATTTCATAATAAATAAACTCTGTGTCTGAGTTTTCACCTTCTGCAGCGCGGCCCACTCGCAGAGCACCAGAGCCACAGCTATGCGCTGCAGGGCAGACTTGGAGTTGAGGTGGAAGAGCAACAGCTGGCCTAAAGACTCAGCTGGTCGGATCTCCTGAGATGCAGCATTGAGCTGCGGGTCGCAGATACACCTACACAGAGCCCCCAGCAATCTGGATTACAGACGTACAAAAGAGAGCAGGGAAGCACTGTCAGAATCCAGTATTTATTCATTTATCTGCTCACCGTGGTTTCTTTATTTTCTTGTGAGACAGTCTGAAGCTCACATAAAGATCAAGACTGAGAACCTTTTCGTTCCGAGGCCACAACAAAAACTTACTTGGCAGCCATGAGGCGAGCACGCACCACGACATAGTCCCTCGTCACGGGGTCATCTGTGACCGTCTCTGCTCCTGCTATGTACTCCTGGACTGTTTCTTTCACCTGATTGGCCCCTTGTCGGGCCTTTGCGCCAGCCTTATCCTGTCGTATCAACACAGCATTAATTATTACAGTATAAAGCTACAAAAAAATCAAACCAGCTTAACACACATCCAGCACATCACAATCGCTGAATTCAACATTAGCCTCTCTGTTCTCTCTCTCGCTTCCTTAAGATTCGGTCACATTTCACTAAATGAGCTGGTTGTTAGTTACTTATTGGCCTGAACGCAGCTTCTCTGCTGTATTTTTAGTTCCTCCTCCAAACAGTTCAGGTTCCAACACATGCAGGCCGCTGTTACCTTCAACCTGCCTGCTTAGTCTGTCGCCTAGCAACCTCAAGGAGGTTCTTCATTTTATGTGACATCCTGAAGTCACTTGCATTACTTGTATGAACTTGATTTAACTTAAAATTATTATATTACTATAGGATTCAGCTATATCAGTTATATCAGGCTTTTTGGTATTTGTTACATCGTGTGTGTAACTATTTACAGTTTAAATAAGTAATCTGCTGTGATCACTGGGGGCAAATATTCCTCATTTTACAAGCTAAAATTGGTTCCAACTGGCAGCTAGAGTTCTTTGAGCATTAGTTTTCCTTTGAAGAGATAACTTCTATAGACAGGAGAGAGCAGAAACATGTAAGCACTGTCATTCTTCAGTTGTATTTGGATGTGCATTAAGCGTACAACCTTGGAGCGAGCCTTCACTTCAAGCAGCATGTTCAGGTCTATGGGAATGTGTGAGGCCTGCATCATGAGACACAGCCAGGCACCCATCCACGGACAGCTGGCTGCTACCACGTACTGCTGGGGGGCCTGAGAGAGCAGCTCCATCCACACCTGCACACAGGGACACGCGTCAACAAGTCAAGGCAAAGTCCAAAAGTTCATCAGTATGTAAGGAAAGATACCGTTTTCACACGGAAAGATTGACTCAATGTGATTTCACATAGCCAGAAGATATGTTTGCCTGTCTATGTTTCCTTCTAATGTTTCACACTCAGCGTCAGATTCACTGGAAAACAGTTTTTTGTTGGAAGCGACACACTAATAATAATAATAATAAACTTCATTTACTTGTTACTTTGGGCTGAGAGCAATCCCTCTTTCACTCAGAGTTTTGATTTGTTGCCAGATATCACACCGTCTCACGGCGCCAGTCCAAAACAAACTAAAAAGAACGTTTGCTGTATTTCCATCACCGCCAATCAAATATGAAGCCAATAAACACAGACTGACTACTGCAGAGCCATGTCACCCGGGAATGAATGCAGTTTGCACCTTTTACACTGAGGACAAAATGCATTGGTTTGTCCAGCGTGAACGAGTCTTACATGAGACTTATGAACCCTATGATGGGACTTGGAGGAAACCTTTGTATTGTATCGCTTCCATCAATCAAAACTCGGTGGTAATCGTGCAACAAACCTTTTGGATCAGTTCAAGGATTTCCTCATTGCTCTCCAGAATGCAGGACTGGAAGATGTGTCGGAGCATATCTTGTAGGATGGGGTTGATCCACAGCGCACAGCTCTGAGGAACAAAAAGCAGAAATCGCTGCCTCACTGGGTGCGTGGCACATGAGCCAACATTGGAACTGCAGATTAAAAAAAGCCTGTGATGTTCAGTGCTGTGCAGAAAATACAGCAAGCTATTTAATGATGTAGTTCAATCTGGTGTGCAGAAAATGTGTCAAGTCCCTCATGTGAACATCCAGGTGTTTTCAGTCAAATTTACCTGGTCAGCTTTAGACAGGAGTGTGAAAAGGGTTTCCAGTGCTGCCCGTCTTACTGAAGATATAGTGTGTCTCAGGAACGGCCAAACCCGAGGGACCAGGACTGTTAATGACTGCTGCATGCTACAGCGGACAAGAAAGTGTGTCAGTGTAAATACAGAGCTGTAGCTGCGAGACACCTCAATAATAAAATGAGACATATTGTATATAACAGTGTCTCTTTCCCGTGTGTTATCGTTCATTAAAGCGGTAATATTCAGTGTGATAACGTCACTGAGACTGACCTGCACTGGCGGACCTGCGGGTAGGTGAGCAGAGAGGACAGCAGCGTCATGATGCTGTTGGTGGAAGCAGTGAGGTCGTCCAGGTCCAAGAGAGCATCCCATAGTGTGTTCACGATGAAGGGCACCTGGGAGACATACCAAGCATTTAGCGTCCAACAAGTAAACAATGACGCACGCAGACTGAAACTCAGTGAGGAAATGTTATGAAGAGGCACTTCTGTTTTCTCTCTGACCTTAGTGGGAAGTAGCTGAACCAAGCCTTCCACCACAGGGATGAGAGATGAGGCTGCCACGGCCCTCACGTCATCATCAAGGTCCTGTAAGCCTACAGTGATGGCAGGCAGCACCCGGGGCAGCAGAACAGAGATCAGGTCCTGAGACGCAGAGAAACAGATAGACGTATGGGTACTAGATCACAAAGAGGGGCATCTACAGTAACCTCTTTCTGCAAGCAGCACGTACGCTTACACACACCCTCCCACCCCCACAATTTATATTCATGACCATATGGCAAAATCGAGTACATTGTAGAACCCTGCTGGTCTTATTCAAGGGCTCATCATATACACACGCAGAACAGGTGGTACCTGTCGGACAGCCAGGGCATACTTGATCCCGAGCAGACCTCCGTGACGGACCTCCCATTGGTCTTCTGTTAGCAGCTTCAGCAGGACGTCTACTGTCATGGAAACACCGGTTTCATTCATGTGGCGAAGGGCCACACCGAGTGTCTGAGCACACGTCTCCCTGACCGGAGCCACCACCTGGCAAAGGTTGACAGACAGAGAAGAGGAAAAATGACTCTACTGTCGACACAAGATCAGATCACTCTCTGCCTCCTCCTGTCTGGGAGAACTTCATGTTAAAGGCTATAGACTGTGTTGTTGTAATATACTGACTTCTGTTTAAAGCTTAACCTGCAGATAACAAATAAAACAGATATTAAACACTGAAGGATGATAAAGGAAAACTACAGATTCCTTCAATGACGTCAACAAAGAAAATCAGGATCATCTGTTTCACGTCCTCCTTTACCAGGCTGCATGTCTCATCTGGCACATGTCTCAACTGTAAAAGTGAGTCAGTGCCAGACTGACTCAGATGTTCTGTTTAGTTGCCCCGTGAAGACCCACCTCATCTGACACAAAATCTCCAAAGCGGTCCAACGCGAAGACACAGAGTAGCCTGATGACCAGGTCCTCGATCCACTCCTGATGCTGTCGCGCCATCTAAAGCAAGAACAGGCAGACTGTGTCATGTTTGATTCCTATCAAATGTAAATAAATAAAGAGGATGAGGTTTCGGGTTCTGATATACCTGTTCTGCAGTGCTTCCCACCAGCTTCCCGCCCCCAGCACCATGGGACTTGAGGATTTCTCTAAGACCTGTGCCTGCACCATGACGAACCTGTAAACAACCACATAAAATCCAGTTTTGCTTGCTCTTTTGTTCTGCATTAGTCATATAAAGTTGCTTGTTACAAAAGAAGTTGTTTGCAAGTTGTTTGTTTTGTTCTCGTGTTCAAATGTGGTCTAGCAGCAAAAATGAAGTTTCGTGTCATTCAACAAGGCTTTGTGTTTACCTCCCACGACGGATTAAAGAGGTCATTGCAGAGCTCCTCACAGAAGCTCTCCAGAGGCCACTCGTTTATCTGAGAACGAAGCAATGAGAAATCAGTTACATCTGTAACAAATGTGAGAAGTTCAGTCAGTTTAGTCATTTACAACAATTATGGCAACTGGTTCAGGCCCCAAATCAGTTAATGAATTGATCGATTGATCACTTGATTCCTTACCTCCTCCAAAAGACTGGAGTTATCTGGAACGTTGTCGATTAAGACTTTATGCTCTGTTGCTGGTTGGTCAATAACTACGTTGGTGGTTTTCCTCCGTTTCTCTTCAGGTTCACCCTCACAACTGTCATTACTAAATAAGGGAGAGGTCAGAAGGTCAGTCTTTTTATCATTACAACCAATCAGACGTCACAGACAAAAGGACGGGATCTGTCAAAAATAAATAGGAAAAAAGTAGAAAAAGCAAAGAAATATATACACAGTGAAGAAAAAAAGATGTTCAATAAGTCTAATTTTGGTATTCTGGTATGATTTACCAGACACGATTCACAGATGCACAGTTTACATAATCTTACCTCTTTTCATTTGGATCCATGTCTCTGGACCTTTGTTTGGCCACTAGCTTGGCCATCCTCTTGGCCTTGTTCTTCTGACGACTGCTCATGCCTGGCCGGAACTCTGAGTCAATCAACTCAGCAGCCTGAATGGGCTGAAAACAAAACACTCGAGCTGATTATTCATTGTGAAGTTGAATTGGAAATTTACACCAGACCCGATTACTGAATCAAATCATTAAATGAATTAATTCTCCAGCTCAGAGCTTTACAAATCTCCAACTTGTACATAAGGCTTCAAATAACTTACTCCAAATCACAAGTGGTTCTTCTTGGTTAACTACATTCTCCCTGCCTATTCAGGCACAGGTCATGCTCATTGTTTTACACTGTGTAAGAATGTCTGCAGGAATGAAGCCCTATCATGGTTTAGTTGCAGCTGCCAATAACAAACATTTAGAATTATTATCTGAGGCATGTTTGACATCTTTATAATACAATACAAACAGTTGTTTTGTGTATTCACACTAACGCTGATATTCTTGCTCTCCACTAACTTAAATGTGTGCTGTTCCTCACAACACAGAAGGCACCCAGGCCTGAGAGACGGAGAGATCTAAGACTAAAACACCAAGGTTTGATTCATTAAGGGCAAAAACAGAGAAAAGAATTATTGAGAAAGACTGTCAGACAGCACCACAGCTGAACCCGCATGAATTTTGGGAAACTTTCTCAACAGATATCCTGTTAAGACAAGCTTTTCTGCTGCAGTGCAAACAGGTGAACCACAACATAACACGGTACAAGTCACATTTGTGACTAGGCGCTGCACAGCTTCAAAACTTATGGGACAAGCCTGCCATACTCGACTTTACTCAGGCAGGTAAGGCAGGTCGTGACCTTAAGCCTCAGTATCTAACTACAGGGTAACACTGAACTGCTGACAGAAACAGTGATGACAGGCACCCACTTCCTGCCTCACACTTCTGATCGTCTTCACCTTTTGTTCAGCTTTATAGTCCTTCTATGGCAACAACTTGTATTCAAAGCTTTAGATAAACCCGATAACACAAAGTGCATTCTGAAGTTCTGCTGAATCAAAGCTAGGAGGGTAAAATGAGACCCACCACATGGTTGCGGGAGCTGGATCCAGCTGTGGCTTTGCTTCCATGGGCTCGGAGGCCACCTGTTTGGCAGGTGTAGTCTAGGTCCTCATCGTTGAACAGCTCCTCTGTGTCCATGCCGATAGCAGCTCCCATGTCCAGCCCCAACTTCTTCTGAAGAAGCTTTCTCTGGCGGGCCAGGCGTTCCTTTGGGTCCATCTCACCTGATAACAAATGACAGGAAGTTGGGGGGAAACAAGTGTGAGGCATACTGACAATGTATCAATGTGGCAAATGGTGTCACTTTGGAGTTAAATGCACCTGAAGCCAAAAACGATGGCAGGACGAGCACATAAATACAGGAACTGTATCATAAATAGCTCTAAATATCACCTAGGACTAGCTAAATACAGCAAACAAACAGTACAGGGGACCTTGACTGAGAAGTGAAATCAGAGCACAGACGCAACGACCTCTAGAACAACTGAGTGCCTGAATATACAAACTGACAGGAAGTTCAAATTCAAATGACCATCACAAGATAATAATGTGCAGCTTTCCCTATTCAAAGCATTCAAATTCATAGCTAAATAGCCATGCTGGTATTTGGAGACTTAAATCTCCAAATAAGCTCAAAGACAGGCATAATCAAATACAAAGCTGTCCAGCTGTCAGCCTCCCAAAGCACTAGCTAATAAGCAAAACCATCTTAGTCTTACATTCATGCTTCAAATGAGTCACTACTTTACTTCCCAGAGGAATGAATGAGGTCATTGCAAAAATAATGAATAATAACTACAAAGGTAAAGAATCGCTACAAACCAGTTTTGTCATCCTGCAGCTCAAACTCAGCCCCAGCAGATCCGAGCAGTGAGGCCCCGTGTTTGAGTAGGCGGGAGATGTCAAAGTGGTAGAAAGTCAACCGGTCACAAGAGGAGTCTTCTGGAGACAAGTCTTCACAAGACTCTACAGGACAGAAACAAGAGTCTTATAACTGCACATTCGTCCCTCTGACGACTTAATGAAACTGCAGTTGTGCCCACACTAATGGCTTTCTTCGGAACAAGCCAGCCTTTTCCACCCAAGAAAAAGCTTTTTTGAAACCTGAGTTTCTGCATAGTTGGGCAAAGAAAAAGTAAGCTTTTCCAAAACAGTGATATTTGCACTCCCACAAATGCTGTTAGGTACCATACTGCATGAATGTTAGGAATCCTCCTCTGAGGCACCCCAGCATAACTTATATTTCGAGTTTCAGTTGTCTGTTGGTGGTTTGAAAAAGAAAAAGAACAAATTTGATAAAAAGCTTTCAATGTAGAAATCCAAAGTAAATAATTGGTATAAAGCAAATGAATAACTGACATTGGTTAATGCATTGCAATAATGGGCTGCGATTAAATCACCATTTCATAATCCGAGAATCAAGTAAGAGAACTTTAAAACAAGCATGTCTCATCTAAATTGTGTGTTTGTCAACAGTGAAATACAGTAAGTGACTGCGGTGACTAAAGGCGACAGAGCCTTTAACCTGCTCAGACAAAGCAAAAAGGGCATTCTTACAGCGCTGGTGATCTGATGAGTGATGATGACTGTAACATATCATTCTAACCACATCGGTTGGCTCCATGACAACTTTGAAGCCAATCAATTGCAACTACACCCAAGGTCAACATTGGTGCTGAGACTTTTCATAAACTATTAAGCTAAAGGGAAGAGACATCATTTCACAAAAGCAAATGTACCGTTTAATGTGGCACTTTACATCGCTCCAATTTGACAGAATTTAAATATTTTTAATGAACAAGTTTAATAGCTCACCTTCTTTAGGCTTGGGAGTTGGATCCCACTCTGGAATATTTTTCACAATTGCCTCTACAGCTTGGCCTGCTGCTATACGAGTGTCCCAGTTGGGGCTCCTTAGGTAGGTCAGGACCTTGTAATTGACAGAAAATAGAAGGAATTTACTACACAGCTTTTTTTAAAACCATGTGACCTGCACCTAGAAGGAAAGAGACAAGACAAACAGAGTCTGTGGCCTTGCGTCTTTTGTCTTTGTCACGATGTTAATGTGGTTACTAATACATAATTAGTATTTCACAAATTAAGCGACATGGGTTGATGGTAGACTGTTTAGCCACAGCTATCAGACAAACCTTTGATAGGAGATTATTCAGTTCATGTGGGTGGAGTTTGACCACTTCTCCAAGTTGTTGGGCTGCTGCTTTCCTGGTTACTGGTGTTGTTCCGGTGTCAAGCAGGATAAACAAACGATCAAGTCTAAAGACAAGACAGATTACAAAAAAAAAAAGATCAACTGAAACATCACAGGCCATGTAAGGTGCAAGGTGACAATTCCACTTCTCCAAATATGGTTCTCTACTGTCAAACAACCTCTTCCAAGGTTTGAACCTACTGAAAAGCCCAGAATATATTAAGAAAATATTTTGAGAATATCTATGTGCTTTTTTAAAAATGAACTCCAGATTTTTATAAATAGCTCTCATGGCAACATGCTGCTATTTATTTGCATGGCTAAAACCACTGTGTATTGTCAATTGTCTGACTTTGCATGAAGGTAGCCTGTAATGATCCTGGTCTTTCACTGAGGTCATTAGCAGGCTATTAATAAAGTGGAGTGGATTAGAGGTGTACGGGGCATGACCCCAGGTACCACTAAGACTTAAGCTGAACTGCAGGGGAGTCTTCTTTGCTGTACAACAGGGCCACTGACAGCACGTGCAGTTATCATAACAATCACAAGGGAAAACACTGAGTACACATCTAAACACTCACAGTTAGCCCGCGTTACAGTGCATTTTAAATGGACTTAAGCATCAGGGACAGGCTAAAACACTAAAATTGGACTAACTTGTGTGTTTAAATTCGTACTGAATAAACTATGTTACTTAACAGTGTCTCTGTTCTGCTTACAATGTCAAAGTAACTCCGTGCAGGGAGAGAATTGTGATATTTCGCGTTTGCAATCCGTCTTTCTTAACTTCATGATAACGTTAATTAAGCTTTACTTAAAGCAGAGCATCAGTAGAGGGCTGTGAAACTAAGTGAGGAGTGAAATGAATTGTATCTGACATTTAGCACCTGAACATAAGTCCAAACTGAGTTATGAACCAATTCCCTGGCCGGTCCGATTATA
This sequence comes from Datnioides undecimradiatus, assembly GCA_008933995.1. Classification (NCBI taxonomy): domain Eukaryota; kingdom Metazoa; phylum Chordata; class Actinopteri; order Lobotiformes; family Datnioididae; genus Datnioides; species Datnioides undecimradiatus. The sequence continues at coordinate 4,572,519 of WARS01000059.1, read as the reverse complement.
TACCCGTGGAACGGATAGTGAGATAGTGTGATAGAGTTACACCACAACGTTACGCTGTTTTAGCTTGCTGGCTAACGTTAGCCGGCCGTCGCCATGCCATTCTTCGCCAAACCAAAAGCTAGCAGGTATTAGCAGGTTAGCTAGCTAATCGTTAAGGCAAATCGGAGAGATTAAAGCGAGTAAGGCTCAGCACAGACGTAAGCCAGTCTTACCTTGATACAGCCATGGCCACTTATTGTACTGCCTCTCACGTCCCACATTCAACAGGCAACCGTTAATTTGACACTTTCCCCTCACTGCTGTTTAACGCTTCCAATGCGGCGGATAACAGTGGATGAAGTCATTAGCTAGTTAGCGGCTACCGCTAGCTAGCTGGGGCCCAGGCTGTGTGCTTCTGGCCACTCCAACTCTGTCTACCAGAGAGAGTGAGTTTACCACCAATTCATGGCTTCAAAGTTGTCCCTCTTGTCTCTTCGGTATCTCCTCTCAATAGATATCGCCAAGAACAACACGCATATCAATCTATAGCTCGAGTTACCCTTCAGAACTCTCTGCGGACAAATATTTTAACCTAATAAGATGTAAAGAGTTATTTTGTTGCACGTTGAGGGCAACCCAGAAGACTGTTTTTATATGAGGAGCCATCTTGCATTTATTCCTTCCTCCATAGCAGGCGCAGGCTGATTGGCTAGAAGCATCGGGGAGAGCCAATCAAAATGCACGTTAAAAGAGGAAACGAAGGGAAAGGAAAAAACGAACATGACATTTTTTTCTCAGTAATGTTAGATACATTGTTGCATCCTACGTGGCTTTAGCTTATCTAAAACATAAAAAATGTATCACTAATTCATTTGTTATTGAGTGTACAGCTTTATCTGTATGTATACATATAGCAAGCCAAATATTATTTAAGCAGCATCAACTGAATTTGCTTTAACATACCACCAGATTTCAAATTAAACATTTTTACACTTATTCTGATGGTTTTATGCATTTTCACCAGCCAATTGTTTATTGGCATTGGTTGCTTTCCAAAGTGGCGATTGAACTCTGAGCTGACCATGGTCCTGAAAAATCGAAGGTTAAATTTGTTAGGTTTAATCGGGGAATCCTATCCCATACCCTTTACTTAAGAATGACACAGTATAGACTTTCAGCAAACACAAGTGGCAATCAAACACAAGTTAATCAAACATAATGTTTCAGATAGCTAATGTTAATTTTGCACTGAGTGTGATTAACAAGCGGGGCAAATTTGTAGATGCAGTGATGAAATGTGTATTTACTTGAATTAATACTATAGCAATATGTTATGTTATGTTAATACACCTAACACAATTACACACACACACACACACACACACACACACACACACACACACACACACACACCTTATAGCTATAGCTATGTATATTCATTATTTCCTTTGATTGTTTCCTCTTAGCATAAATAACCCAAATGTTTACCATGAGACATCCCTGCATAGGCACTTATCTATACAATTACTAATTAGAAACACAGAACAGCATTTGAATGTATTGACAAAAATTGAACTAAACACACACCCTAAAAGTCTTTTTAAACACTTCCTAAGCAGATATTCACGTTTTACTGACTGACTCATGGCAGGTTTTACCAGTTGTTGTTCATGCTGCTGATCTCTTGACAAACTCAGACCTCTTTCACCACCACAGCAGTATATTGCATGCTTTTCACAGGTTACAGGAGCAAAATGTCATGCTTTGGGGGTTTAGAGCACAGACCCTTTGTTTCCAGAAGAGCTGCATGCAAGTAGTTTATCTCACAATTGAAATGTTGGCATATTATGACAGACAAGGGAATGAAAGCATGACTTGATGGGTCACCTTTCCCAGTCTGTCCTCATATTATTTAATGGTCTCTTAAATTGGGAGACATTCATATCACAGCCTTTCTTTCTTTCATAAGTTTAAGTATCCCGAAGGAAGAGTTCTATTTTTCTGCCATAAATGTGATGGCTGAATATTACAAGCACAGTCTGACCTCTATTATTTGAAGGTTTATTCTTTCCCTTCCAGCTAGGTGATTTAAAATGAATTTAAGACTTTGAGGGCATTTCCACCACCACCCGATTGTTCTTGGAGCACTGTCGTATGAACGAGGTATTTGTTTAATTCACAGGGTAAAGAGGAGAGCGCTTGAGAGCTGTAGGTTTCAGGTCTGCAAAATCTCCTTAAAACTTTCTTGACATTGAGGAAAACAATCTGCAGCTGTCACATCTAGGACAGAGCACTGTATGCATGGGATCAACCCCACATTGAACATGTGTGGGTGGATGAACAGTGAGAGAGAAACTCGACTTAAACAAGAGGGCAGGTTTCATCTATTGTAATATCTTGCACATCGCGGTATGAAAGTGTCAGTGCACTGTGCGGCTGCAATTTGAATTTGAAATGATTTTATCACATAATGAGCATCCTGTCTGGTTTCAGAATTTTGGTTATGAAACATTGTTATGCAATGTCTAAAATAAGCACAGGACAGCGGAGTTTGGAGCGCTTTGTGTGCTCACATTTCGATTACAATGAATCCTGATTTATTTCAGTGGAATTCTATGGAAAGTATACAGCCTGAGTAGTTTACAATGCACTGCGAAAGTCATTTTGACTGTAGCATTATTAGATGATCTATATTTCTAAATAAGAAACAGATACGTTTCATTAACCTTTTTTTAAATATTGGTGAAACGTGACCATGGCTCAGATGTGGCTTCAATGTATTTTTCCAATTTAGAGTCACTCTGGCTTGAGTTCAGTGTGCATGAAGGTTGGTTTCTTGACTGAAATGGATATTGTTGTGGGCAAGGAATTTCCTGGTCGTGCCTGACACTTCTAAAAATATATCTGTTGTTTTTGCTTATTCCCTTGTTGACTGATTTCTATGAGTACTATTAAAAATAACATTACAGTATATCAGCAGAGATCATATGTTTTCCCCGTGAAGCATCGGAATATTGGAGAAAATGAGCAACGCTGTCAGATATCAGGTGCAGCCGATGGCTTACAGCTACATAACATTAGTACTGCACACATTTATTTCTGAACTGGCGATGATTCACATTGTGTTTTGAAAGTGAGCTGTGTTTCACCTACTGATGTCAGTAAATACTGCCGCAGAACAGCTAGAAAACAAGATCAAAAATAGGCAATGCTTCACAATAAAAATGTGTCGAGGTGAAACACGATAGCTCAACGCGCTGTATTGTGTGACATGTCGGGCACTTTCATCTCCTTTGAATGCGCTGCTGGGATCACAGTGACATGTTCATGCTGGCTGGTGTGTGTCCCATCTGCCCCCTGATCAGAGCGAAGGCAATAGATCATTTAGACTGAATAGAAAAGAGAGATGGGTGATGCAATGATAGAAAATATTTCCAAAACTTTGCATGAAATCTATCATCTGAATGCACGTAATGGGCCTATTCATCCTTCACCAGGAGGTGGACAATGTGATTTCCATGAGGCACTTCGTGTGTAATGAGCTCATGAATCTGAATGAGGAGGATGTGCTAAGCCTCAAGTTGTTGTTGTTGTTTTGTTTTTTTTCATCACCATGTGCAATGCCCTGATTTGATCCCTGTTTAATCCTTGAGTGGGGTTGTCACTCCCGGGCTAAGCTGCCTCATGTAACACAGTTATGATATTAGTGAACGCTGCACCGAATGATACTACCTTATGAGCAGAGGACGTGGCTTATTTGATGATACTGCAGAATTATTTTTAACGCTAGTGATTAAAACCAAAGGCATTATGTAGGCCTACATACACCCACAGTGTTAAAGACTGTAAGCTCAATGCTATAGCTTCTACACAGCATAAAACAATATTCCTCTAGTCATCCTAGTGTTATATTACTCTGGTATATGAAAGAGGAATTATTTATTGTAGCACTTTTACAGGGTTCTCTTTATTTCAGCACCTCATCTAACTAACGAAGGGGATATTTGTTAGCCTGGACTTTAATCCTAGGAGCAAGTAGGTGAGGATGGATCCGCAAAGTGGTCAATTTTTAATAAATAAGGCAGTCTCATACAAATAAATCAGAAGGACAATTGTGTAAATATATACAAACAAAAAGACCACTTCATACAATTCATTAATAAAATGGTATTTCATCACGCAGTGTTTCATTGGACATCATTTATTTCAAAATGCAAATTTTCATGACGGCTTTGGTTTCATGCTGCTATCTCCTCCCATGCACACAGTTCATGTCCGTTGTCTGTCACTTTATGGCTGTGGCGTCAGTCACCTCACATGCTCTTTCAGTCACTCGTGCACTTTCCTCATTCTTAAAGCCGGCAAGATGAACCCCTAAACAGTCAGCTGGCTCCTGTTAGCTTGACTAATGACAATGGTAAACTCTTTCTGAGCCAAACAGAGGCTGAATCAGAGACCATAGCTGCTGCTGTAAATAAGCACGGCACACAGACACAACAACTGTCGATAGACGTCTTTGGCTTTTAAGGCTTTTGGCTTAACAAGGCTCCTAATACGACCTTCGTTGAGAGCTTGGATTATTACCCAGCATCAAAGTGAAAAACCAGTTTGTGTCAGCCAGCCTTTCATTTTGCTCCTCCCAGAGCTGTGTGCCTGTCTTTAGATGTCTTTAGATTTAAAATCTGGCAGAAGTAACTGGCAAAACATTAGGTGCTGCCGCTGACACTGTATTTCCCTGTTGTTGTTGAATAAAAAAAAATGTACGTTATAAAAATGAGAATGATGGAATGACACTCAATTTCATGCCACAAATTATTGTTTCATTTAAAATTTAAATGAAATTCTAATATACGACTGCTTATCCAAACCATAGGCATTTATATAATACCGAATACCAGATGACTATTTGGTTGCTTCTCATACAGGAATATATATACATGTAATTTGGCTCCTATTCTGAATATTAAAGCAGAAGCCATAGCAGGAGAAGTAACAGTTCCTGTTATGTGAATTTGTTTAAGTCAAAGCAGCACCGAACTTTTTGTCACAGTTCGCTTTATAATTATCTTTACAGATGTGAAAGTGTGCTTTTTGTTTTTTCAGCTCTGGCAACATGAAACGCAGTAATGTACCAAAGTGTGCCTTGGAGCGGTCCTCACACCAGTCTCCCCCTTGTTGTTGTCTTGTGAACAGAGGCGCAGAGAAATGTGAGCTTTTCGCTGGCGTGCCCTGAAGGAGCAGTTTGACTTCACAGGAGAAGAACAGCTTGACAAGTCAGGCTGCTTTCAGTGTTTGAGATGTAGGCGCTCTCTCTGAACACAGCCCATTTCCTCTCTGTATGAAAGAAACAGAACCAAAAGTTTTTCCAGTTGTTGCGTTTTCTTTTAGTACTTCTTTTTTTCCTTCACTTTTGTCCTCCTTCCTGACCAACTTTCAGTCAGTTATTTAGTCAAACTAGTCAGATGTTCCTTCCTCCCTCTGAAAAGGATTTGGAAGCCAGTTCTGCTCTTCTGACAATCCCCTGTGCTCCAGCTCTCCTTCTGTTTAAAGCACACCTTTGTCTTATACCTAATGAGACATAGCACTGATTCCCTTGATTTCCTGAATCCCACTGGCCTGCTGTCTGAGGTGCTATAATATCTGGATTCAGCGGTTACAACAGGAGTAATTCCTTGCATATTTGATAAATCTCAGTCTCTTTTCAGAAAACTGCAATTTACTGAGACAGTTGTAATCTCTAACGCCCTACTCAGGTTTAATCTGAACCTCTTTGGACTTGGATGCAGTGTTAGATAGTGCAGACTGTGCTTTTCTGTTGAATTATTCTTAACTATGTGTCTATGTCTGCGTCTCTAACGATGGATTCAGGTTCTAAACCATATACTCAATTGCCCACATTCGCATCAGAGAGTGCGGTATTCATTCCTTCTGTAGGGACGACATTGAAAGTCCTCATTCTGGTCAAAACTGCACTCAGAAGTTTGGCCAAGGGCAACACAAGGCTTCAGCAGTCTGAGGTATTATCTTTGAAAGTTATTTAAAGCACCAAATTCCCCTTTTTGAGTTCCAGTCCCTCCGCTAGAGTTTCTGTGAAAACGCAAAGAAGGAGTGTCATAAGTCATAACTGAACTTCCAGTTGATATTAGCTTCACCCAATCACTGGAATATGTCTTTACACAAAATGAGGGCACCTCTGCATGGCTGGTATTACTGGCGGGGACACATACTGCCACCACGAACTTGTTCTGTGTAGCAAATATGGTCATGTAATTATTGCATTGAGGCAAAGATAAGAGACTTTGAAGCTTAAAGGTCAAACAAAACACTGAACACTGTACTTTTTTCAAGGTACCCCTGATTAAAACTTTATATTTCCAAGTGAAAACCACAGTTCTCAGTATTAGAGGGTCCTATCTGCATAACACCAGTGCTGAAAAGCCCATTTAAAACTGTGATAGACTGTGATGAATGGGATCTGCCATTAGGGTGCTTGTTTTTGACAAACAGGTAAAACTTGGCTGGACAGTTGTGAAAGTTACTGTTTCGAATGCACTCAAACTTTATACAATGGTCACAATTTTAAGATTGTGACTTTAGAGGGGGGAAAAACTGGAGTTTGGACAAAATACAACCTCATCTCAGTGGTACCAGTTATATTACAAACGTTGCATTTTCAACTTTTATGGCTGGCCTGGTTGTTTAATCGCCGCTGACAGGTTTACTGTTCTGCAGGAAAACTCATGCTCAAGAGACCCACTGTGTGCTGGGGACTGATCGGTGTCACCAAGACAAACCGCACAAGTTCTTTCCAAGGTCACTGTAATGATCAAAGGGTTACATCACACCGATTACAGAAGGAATAAACGTACAATCTGAAAATGGAAAATACAATTTGCTCGATCCTGTTAGTATGCATGGAGCAACAGATGGACGGGTGGGCGGTTTGGTTTTACAGGCGCAATATTTTAGCAACCACAGAAAAGTATGCGAAAGTCATTTAGCTTCTTTCTCTGACTGTTTTCCTGCTTAAGTGTGTCGGGGCCTTTCAAAATGATCGTATAGCATTCAGAGGTCAGGTTTTTAGTCTCGCTGAGAACCAGTTTGAGTTTATCCTGTTCATTGTGGTCATCCTGCATCACCCTGACCGCACTCTAAACACCTCTGTGGAGTGAAAAGACTAAGAAGAAGGATCAAAACTGGGCCAGTATGCATCTTTAAAGTTGTTCAAGTGAGCTGCAACTCTGCTGCTGGCCTGTAACGGTGAATAACCAGGCAGTTAAGATAAAGCTCCTGGATGGCGTCATTATTCCACCTACTGGTTTGGCTATTGAACTGATATCCAGAGTGAATGAAAAGCAGAGTTTGGGGAGGGGAGCTGCAAAGCTTGAACAGAGAAAAGACTCCTCACGACCAGGTTCATCAGTCTGCTTCCTCCTCCACAGGAAGCTCTGCAGCGTATAACCCCAGAGAGGAAATGCTATTTTAGTATGCCTGCCACATCTCGACATGCAGGAATCAGGAGTGCATCAGAGGTTTACTTGGAAGCTTTGTTTCCGTCGGATCTGACCACATTGTTTTATAAAAGGAACTGACTTTAATTAGTATCTATCGAGACCTCTTGGGGTTTTCCTTAAAAGTATAGCCACGGTTCCAGACTTGAATAAACAAAGTGTTGGAGTGGAAGAGAAACAAGTTGAATTGGATGTTACATAACATCAGACGAGTCTGATTCTAAACTTGTCCTTTCGTCTGATGTCCAGGAAAGTGGGGGCATATGGTTCACCTCAGAGGTTCGTGGTGTTAATGCACCAGAATAAATATTTGGTTTATTCCTTTCTAAGTTTTAAAGCGAACACTGAAATGATCTGATGTCACAGCCTTGACAACAAGTGCGAGATGGGGGTGAAAACCCAGGTTAGGTGACAGTGAATGTAACACCGTGATGAAGTATGAAGAATGATCTGTGCGCAACCACTGACATCTCTGTTCAACACCTCTGATCACTGGAGAACAAAGGCTTATTTTAAGGATTTCAAAGAGCCTGAACTCTGAATATTAGCATCTGCGTCTGTGCTTTGCTGGGTGAAGGGGCTCTCCATGGATCAGACTTGTTCTGGCACAACCCAACTCCCCAGATTAAACTGGGGATCTGGGGAATTTGGAGGCTGGGCTGACGCCTCCAGCTCCTTGTTGTGCTTCTCAGGTCATCCCCGGCCAGTGTGCATTGTGCTCCTGGGGGCACCACTGCCACTAGAGAGCGCCATTGCCATTAGGGGCTGTAACAAAGGGGTTGTTTGGGAAGGTGGCGTGTATTACATTAACCCAAGCAGAACACTGCATTGCAAATACATGATAAATGTTACTTCACCTGTCAGTGGTTTCAACACTGTGGCTCACTGGTGAAACAAAGCAGCAAAGTCTACATGATGAAAGGCATCAACAGAAAGGTGGCACACACTGCCCTCTGCAGACTGTGGATGGCCCTATCAATGGACAGAATCAAACACTGCAAAGGCTGTCTACAGAACAAGCAATATAGAAAGAAGTTGGATCAGAGAAAGCAGATGAGCAGATCCTCTTCCATTACTAAAGGCTTTCACACTGAATAAAGACTAACTTATGATGACAAGAGTGTGGATTAATGGTTGAAAGAGTTTGGTAGAGATGTAACCAGCTAAGAACACAGACAATCCTTTGCTTCCTGATTCCCAGGGAGGGGACTCAAGAAGCAAAGGATGCAGGATTTCAGTACCTCCAGTAGAGCTCAACACACTTAAAGAACCTGTGATACCATTTATGCTGTTGACTCATGTTGTACCTTTATCAGACAGCCAAAGGTAGACTGATGACAGGAAAACAGAGAGAGAGAGACCTGGAATGACGTGCAGTAAAGGCATCTTAACCCCTAGGGTAAACTATTTTGAACAGCGTACAGCTGAAAATTACATTATATATTAACTGACTGCTCTCGCTGCTGGTTCCATGACCTCAGAAGCCCCCGTCCCTGTCTCACCTGCTGAACAAGTTTATTTTAAAGCCAAAGTGAGAGACATACAAAAACAGCAGCAACACCTGATGGAGATGTTTTCTGTCTCCTGACAAGCTCCTGGAACAGATATACACTTTATTAGGTACAACTGTGCAGCCTAATCCAATCCAATCAAACTGGGCTGCCATGACAACGGTTCTTATTAACGCTGTCAGGACAGTTTAAGTCTGTTATTGCGATCACAGTTAAAAGAGGTTTTGCGCTGGACTAAATTATACTGACATCTATTTGACTGCATAGATGAACCTAATAAAGTGGCAGTGAAGTGGCAGTTTCCAAATATAATAACAAGCCATGTACCACAGTTCAACTAACACAGATTTGTATTTTATTTAAAACTAGCGTCGTAGAAGTGCACAGCACTGACTGAAATCCTGTGTACAGAAGAGCAACAACAACCTCTCTCTGCAAATAAATTGTGACAAGAGAATATTCTTTCCAGGTTTTACAAATGAAAAACAAAACGGAAAAACAGAAAAGCAACACAAACTGTGCCTTCTTATCTCAACCACAAAGTCCCTTCTTGTAACTGCCCTCAACGTAGCATAGCTACAGGCATCAACACTTCTGAGGTAATTTGGCTCAAATAAATACAAAAGACTTTTGGTCTGTAGCTAAATTATACAGTAACACTAGTGGGCAAAGATGTGCAAACTCTGCCTGTCATTCATACGAGATATCTCAAAACAAAAAAACCTCTAATGCAGGCTCTCCGCAGACATTAAAGCAGAGTGTGCCTATGCATATTGCACATTGCGTACACCTTTATGGTTCAAAGTGCTGCACCAATCTCATCAAGTCTCTTTAAATTAAAAACACCACTTTTCCTTCAGTGTATTCTGTCGTGTTCAAAGAGAAACGTGGCACATCTCTTACTCCGCCAAAACTGACTCAATCTTGAAACTCCATCATCTGTCAAAGCACGGAGCGGCGCAGGTGTAGTGCATGTTGACTTGGTAAGCCCTGCTGGGAATGTTGGACTTTGGATCCAGTGAGGCAGAGATGGCCTGAGCGTTGCCGTGCTGGGGGCCGTTAGGGGCCTGCAGGCTGGCGGTGGAGTGGCTGAGGTAAGAGGCTGGCCTGTGGTTAGGGGCCAGGCCAGGCTGGGGAGCCTGCTGGGAGAATTGCATGCTGGGTCGGTGCAGATACTGGGCCACAGTGGCTGTCTGGCCCGAACTGTGGTACACTGTCTGGCCCTGCTGCTGCTGCTGCTGCTGCTGCTGACTGGGCTGCTGGCACTTCTGCTTGTTGGCCTCTTTGACGTCACTGTCGTGTGCACTAGAAAAGCAGGAACACAGTCGATTGGCTCTTTTTTTAAAGTGCAGCATGAAATGTATATAAGCTATTCCCTGCTTATACTGTGTGTGACCTCTCATTGCCTTTGTGTATAATATGTGGGAGAGAGATACACACATGAGTAGTTTCTCGGCACATGGGACCAGGTTCTCCCACGAGTAGCCTGTCAGGCGCTGCAGTCGGGGTGGCCACGTAGGGGACAGGTGGAGGATGAGGCGGGAGGTGGCCACACACGAGGCAGCCACCAGCGAGGGGGCAAAACACAAAAACACATGATCTGACGGTAGAAAGAAAACAAGCTTTAGTATCTTCAAACTGGTGAAAATGGACTTAATTGTACTTTGTTTGGTTGTTTTACAATATAAAATACCGCCGTAGCTCACACATTTGCATGAAAGCAGCTCGCAAGATTTGCAGAAATGACAAAACAGGCGAGTGGTGCAGCAGCTTAGCGGAGTTTGCCGTACCCGCTGTCTAAGCTTTTGTTTTGACTCTTGTGGGATTCATGCAACTTCATTTAAGCCGACTTTAAATTGCACATTTGAATTTACCATATTAAACATTGTACTGATCTCAGTACTGATATCGATGCGCAAAACAAAGAAAAACAAAAGTTACATTTAATTCCTGGAAACTGGAAACAGTAAATAGTCAAAAATGAAACTGCCTCAAGAACAACTGATCTGTGAACTAAGATTCAAATACGTTATGAAATCTAACCTACCTTGCAAGGAAACCTCCAGGAAGTAATCTGCATACTTGGCCATGTATAGTTTGGTTTTCTCCATGCAGGTCATAGGCCAGCCATCATGGAGGTCTCCCTCGTGGACGGCAATAGACAGGTAGTATTCAATGAAATGAGCAGCTGTTGGGAGGTACAGGTTCCACTGGAAGGTTTCCAGCAGGAGCAGCTCCATGTGCAGTAAACCCTGCTTGGTCAGGACCAGGTTCATGGAGCTCATGCAGCCAAGGCTGTTCAGGGTCTCCAGCTTGGGCACCCGGTCCTCCCTTTCCTCAAACTTGCCTGCAACGAGGAGCAAAAACGTCAAACCATGCAGCGAACGAACAGGCGTATCCTGGAATGTGAGGTCAGCTCTGAACTCACTGGCCAAAAGCAGACACGAGAGCGAGACCATGTGGAGCTGCTGCACGGTGACGTCATAGCGGTCCATGAAGAGGTCCAGCAGGTAGACGGCCAGGTGTCTGGCTGCAGGGCACAGCCTGAAGTGGTTGCTGACGATGGCTATGAGGTCTGCAAAGTACCGTCTCAAGTTGAGCTGAGGGGACTGGCCTTTGTAGGAAGGCAACTTGAGCTCCTGTGAGACAACATGATGTGTTTGAGATAATTGAGAAACAGTCTCCATTAGGCTGCACAGTTTAGACCAGAGAGCAAAGTTCATTTTTAATTGCAAACTCTTACTCTTCTTTCCTCATTTCCCAACATGGGCCCAACTCTTTACAATGAATTCATGAGAAATTAAGGGATCCCTATAAACATAATGTTTTGCATTTACTTAAACATAACATCAGTATGTCTCCAGATGGTAATCAAATCGGTTGGTGTAAACCTCAGAATCCTGCTTTTTCTCAAACACGCATAAACAGATAACCAATACAAAGAACACTGATTTAACAGATGGCATGTGTAAATAAATAAAAAATAGCGGCAAGACACAAAAACAAAATAAAGCCAAAGCATGACACAAGCTTAAATGAAAAGTTACTTATTTCAATGGATGTTTTCAAACTTTTCTTCTTTTGGCCCGCCGTCACTAAACTTCTCGTGTCCCCACTCACTTTGTGTCGTAGCGCCTGGTAAATATCTGCAGCGAGTTGTCCTTTCCACCATTGGTCCTCTAGCTCCATTTAACACAGTGCTTTGGAAACCTCTGCAAGGCAAAACATGTGTAAAGCAATCGGTCAACTCGTGCTCCCTGCACAAGATGTTAGGACCACGGAGAAAGGAGAGGATGCACAGGCACAGCGGCACTTTAAATGTGGCTGAAGCGTTCACGTTAGCGGATCAGCAGCGGGCACCGTCGCCACTTCGCCTGCCGCTCGTGGTATTTTCCTAAAACTTCGCAATGACTTTAAATAAGGCGAAAAGCGCGGACTCACCCAATGAGCACATGTAATGAATGTTACGGGACAGTTTCACTGAAGTAAACTTCAATTCAAAACTAGCCGGACATGCTTGCTCAATTGCTCATTGTTGTAGTCAGTGTGGCCCCACGGCTCAACACGAATTCAGCAAACGCTACTGCTGCCTTCATGTGTCACCGGAAAACAGCCAGCCCGACTGGAGAGCGCACGAACAACAAGTGAAAATGAAGCTTCGGGAGCTGGAAAGTCGCGTTTCGAGGATTGGAAAACACAAATTCCGATAAAAAAATATTGTTCCCATTTTTACAGTAAGTCTACACCATTTGAAAATATCGTATTATGTTTTGATCTTGCCATTCCCATAAAGTCATACAAGGCGTCATACACGTTTCATTCATTGCTGAAACGATCCTTTAAGTTTAAGCAGCGGTTAGTGTTCAACGCAATTATTTAAGTCGGAATTTCTGTTGTCTAACAGAGGTAAGGTCTGACCTGAGTTGGACATGTCCGATCAGTACCTGAAAGCGTCACTCCCTGGTCAGGAGTGGTAGCGCTCACAGGACGTAGCCAATTACAAGTAAGTATATTATCTGTCAACAACCAATCACTGGCCCGATGCAACCAATAACCAATGAAAGTTCCCTGCGCCATTATAACCCTAAGAATTTAGTTTTTTCAAAACAAGATATGCCCAAGATTATTTCTGCAATTTATTAGAAAACAAAATGTCAAGGAACAAAACACGACAACCGTTTGCAATGGTTAGTTCCGAGGCAGAGCTCAGGATGACATGCTGAATCACTCTTTCAAAGATCTTCACCAGCAGCGGCAGATTCATGACTTTCACATTCATCAGTTGTCCTCCATAGAGTTTATAGATCCCTGTATAGGCATCATTCTTAAATAACATAGCAGGTCACGGTAAAATGTTGTATTGCATTTAAAATATCTGTAACATGAAAAAAAAATCTGTGTTCATTTGCAAAAATAAGGACAAAAATATGAACTGACCCATTCTTAAGGTAACTGTTACCTTGTTGTTTACTTTGTGATAATGCTGACGCTGACAAGATCAATATGACCCGGGGCATTTAGGGACTTTTGAATGTGAGGATCAAACATTTATGGAAAAGTAGTTAACATATATTCTCTTTAATTTGATTTCAAATCATTTATAATGACTACCTGGATCACTAAATATATTCTATTTGCTGAAGTGATATTTCACTACAGTATACCCCATTCAGAGAAACCCATCTGCCACTGTAGTTTCAGCATGCCTATGTGTCTGGGTACACTGCTGTGAGAGCTGTTGACCCCTAGCTAGCCTTACAAGAAGAGAATTCACCTGTTTTAGTGCACACATACTATAATCAGGCTGGATTCATCCACATCTAACCCCCTCTCCACACACTAAGGCCAGTCTGGTTGTTCATTTTTGTAGTACTGATTCAAAATGGGTCAGTTTGCCCCAGCAGCACAGCACAAGTCAATCTGACCCAAATAGGTTCAAGCAACATCAATGTTACAATGGCTTTCTGGTCTTTCAAGAGCATAATAACCAGTTTCACACAGTGTCTCAGATTACCCAAACACCTCAACTTTATGATATTTATGTATAAGGAAATGAATTCTATATATTGTTAAACACCTCGGATAATATATTATTTACAGCTATGAGCACTCAAGCAGCATGGTTGATTTTAGCTGGAGCAGTCGAGGGGTGCCTGCTGTGTTGAGCTGACAGCACCGGGAGATCACAAGGTCAGAAGATAAAGCTAGTGTTGCATTCAAGGAAGTTTGCTCATGCAACATGATCCAACTGTGTCACATGTGACATGTGACAATTATGTCAGGATGTTTCTTGTAACTGGATTAGTCACAAAACCTTTTCTTCTAAAGAACTATCATGAATGAGTAATTAAAAATGCAACTTTGGAAACATTTACATCCAGAACCATATATATGTAATACTGTTTGTCAGCTAATTAGATATTATTATTATTCTATAGGGAGCACAAGCGCAAATCCAACAATAAATGAACTAACAGAGACATCATGGTGGTTCCACTCAGTGCTTAAATTATAAAAACAGAGCAGTCGGGAGATCGTGGCTGTATGCAGGGGGTGAGTCTTAAGAGGATTTCTAATGCTAGCAGCTCTGTGGTAGAAGCTGTCGAGGTGGTGGGTAGTCTTTTTTTCTCAGTGGACTGCAACTGTCTCCCACAGGAAACAAATGGTGTCCTGGGTGGAGGGAGCTGGTGGCTGTCCTCTCCCTGCTTTTCTTCCCCCTGGTGTCATGCAGTGCCTTAGTGGAGGGCAGCTGACATGCATTGACCTGCGAACAACCCTCTGCTGCTCTTTATCCTAACAGACAGAAATACCTAAGTAGAGGAGTTATTGATATTACACTGGATCAGTACTGGCTGTGTGTTTCCTCTGTATTTGCAGAGGGAATTACGTGTTTTGAGCCTAATCGCATCTAAAATGTTCTGGTCAGTGTGGGTGCTGGTGACGCCAAAGATATTGGCTGTTTTTAAATCTAATTTATCGATTTTCTTTGCTGTAGTTGTCTATGACCCAATCACTCATCCTTACCTTATCTTAGTTTTGGGAAGGTTCTGTTTTTAAGTTATTGACAGTGCAAAGGTCACTCTAACCATATAGACTCATTCACATAAAATTTTACAACAAACCACTCGTAACCTGTGAATTCATGGCGTGCACAGATGAAGTGGATATGTGCAGTGATTTCTGACAATTAAATTCAAAAGGCTGCACATGAAGGCTCTTTTCTGTTCATCTGTGCTGTAATGTAGCATTAGTAGAAGCATTAAAATCTGTAAATACAAGATGCTGCTTGTATAGCATGAGGTCACATATCAAAATGACTTGCTAAATGTCTTTAAAACAGTTTTCCCCCCAAACGTGTACTAAAGAGTCTCATTAAAGATCACCAAAAGGTCACTGGTGTTAATTCATCCACAGCCCATCATCTAGGTGCTCACAAGAGTCATGCATTTACTGAACTCTGCAGGCCCAGTGGGCTATTTTTATGGCTGTTATTGAACCGTGGGGAGTAGCCCTTCATTGTGTGTTAATGTGATTTGTGAAGTGCAAGCCAGACCAAAAGGGTGCACAGCTTCATTCAGAAGTAACCTACAGCCCCAGCCCTGAAGTGTATTTCAAGATAATGGTCATTACATTACCTTTCTGTAGGCTACCTGCTCAGAATAATAACGAGGCATGTGCCCGAATGAACACAAGCCAAATGACCTACAACTGAGCAGGAGGAGGGAAAAATGACTCAATTAAAAAAAGATTTTGAAAAATAAATTCTGAATTGTGTGACGATATATATAAGTGATCTTATACAATATGAGGTGACCTTGAGTGCTGTGAAAGCTGGCATTAAATAGAATATATTATAAGGCCTAATATTACTTTTTTTAAAAATTAATTCTGGTTCCTCTGTATTTGAACTAACTTGTCACCTATTCCTTTATTGCCAGTTAATGAATACAGCTTTTTAGCTTCAGACAAACACTACAATAAGAACAATTATCAGCAAAAGTGCATCGATCAGATATCATTTCAGTAAACCCCCCAATCATTCTGACAGTTGATCTGCACATCTACGCATTGCAGTTAATTGTGTGATGCACACTTGGCCTGTTTCCAATCCACGCGTGTTTAACGGCTAAGCGTCTCGAGGAATGTCACAGGTCTAATGTGTTTTTTTTAGGTCAGGCATTAGACTCTGATACTGCACAACAAACTGCGTGCAGGGCAGCTTTTATTTCCAACGGGACACTCCGTGTCTGTGGTAGCTGACAGTGACACATATATTTTAGTGTGAACAGTTACCACCCCGCACAGACTGAATTTGACGGATTTAGCTACCAGTTAGTGTTAGTTTGGTGAAGACAGCCTTTAGTGGATAGAAGATATGAATTAATGCTAGCGTCAAATGTTGTTCTACAGCATGCATGGTGTTGTTTTACAGTACAATGAGAAAAGTTAATTATCCCTTCATTTATTAAATGCTACACGAATGCAGTGAGAGCAGTGTTTGCATTAAAATAGCCGTGTTTAGTAACTGTAGGCCCGGGACAGGACGGCTCTCTGTTGGAGGCTCAAGGCTAAAGGCTAAAGCAGCTCCCAGGCTGTGGAATCCCCGTATGAGACCGTCATGGCTGCCACTCGCTGAGCTGTCAAGCTCTCCACAAAAGAAAAAGGTAAAACCCGAGACAACTACCCATAACTATGCATATATGATTAACCTATATCACCCGGAGGCTTTATTTGCACTAATAACTCGATGCAGGGTTTAAAAACCGGTTTGTCGTAACTTTGCTGCCACGTTTTTTATTCCTCAAGTTATTTCGTCTTTGTAAGCTCCTGTCGCGTTACGTTAATTCAAATCGGCCAAACGCTGTTTCAGAAAACACTTTAACAGTTAGCTCCGATGCTAAACAACAACGCGCGTGTGCACGCGGAGGGGAAATAAGGCTGTAATAGTATCACCGTGGGACAGTTTTATCGTAACTTCACAATTCCCTAGGCGTTCGTCGCTCGTCACAAAAGCAGTCTCATCACTTTGTTGTGGTTAAGTCAAACTGCACAATGGCCGCACGATTCGCCGATTAATCTGCCACCAAGAAGTGCTACCTCAAGCTGTTCTAGTCATTTTATTGGTGCATTTGTTAGTTTTGGGAGGTTTTTAATTGCACCTCCCACTGTAGCGCATATGTGTTTTGAACTCGACTTGAAGTTCGTAACTATTGTGCGAGCAGGTGAGTTTAAGTGCAGTTTCCTGCAGCTGCTGGTCGATAAAAGGTCCTTGTTTTATGCCTGATGCGAGTGAGGAATTAAAATCCATGCAGAGCCATTCTGAACCATAGCCAGCAACAGGTGGACTTTGTAAAGTAACATGCAAAGCAGGACTGTGAATGCAGCTTCTTTTTCTGGTTTACTGTGAAATTATGAAGCAGTAGTCATAACTCACAGAACACACTAGTTCTTTTAAAGTAAACACATCTCCTCTTTCCTGCACTTTCAGGAACCTGTGAAACCATGGATTCAGTGGATTTAAGTGCAGCGGGCTCCACAGGAGGTAATAGACGACGTGTCAACACGAAGAATAGAGATTGGCACAAACGGCTCCACCTCAGGAAGACTGCCATTCAGCCCCCAACTATGCAAAGTGAAGATAAGCATGGACCAAAGAAGATAGCAGAGGAGCGGGAGCAAAGCACAGTGTGGCCTTCATTAAAGAAGCCCCCCCAGGAAGCACAACACAGCCAGCGCAGGACAAATGACAACGGAAATACACTCAGGTTCACATGCTCTCAATGTAGGGACAACTTGGAATATGTTCCCAAAGACTTAGTGAGGCACTTTGAGGAAAATCACAGAGGGAGCCCACCAGTCTTCCCTTGTCATATGTGCACTTTTAGTACACATGAGTTCTCCTACTTTCAGGTTCATCTGTTAAGCCACGAGGACACTTTTTCTAGTTGCAGCATTTGTAATGATAATGTTCAGCGCACATGGTCTGAATTCAGTGCACACCTCACTGTTTCTCACTGCCAAAATGGCAAATATTCATGTCAAATGTGCCCTAAATTCTCCACAGGTGACACTGGAGTGTTTTTAGAGCACATGTATGCACATAACTTAGGCCTGGAAGGAGCAGGTGATGATCTGTCGCTTCACACAAAGGACAAGCATAAGTTTGGGCCTAAACAAACCACTCAGACTTTGCGTTGTCAGCACTGTGGCTATGAGGCATCTCATAAATTGTTGATTACTAAGCACATTAAAGCTGTCCATCTTTGCCAAAATGGTAATCAGAGGAAAAAGAGAAAGGAGGTTCATTCCCTTGCAATGAAACCGAATGACCCAATCCCAAAAGTTAAGCCTAGATTAACAAGAAGTGCAGTTAGGGAAATGTGTTGGCTGACACAGGACTGCCTTTCTCTGCCAGGAAGAGAATTCTTGGATAAATACTGCCATCTGTCAGATCCACAAACAACACTAGAGGAGACTCAACAGTTTTTGATGAAATCTGTTGCTGGGGAAACCGGTGACCAGAAATGGACCAAGGCTCTTAAAACCGTTTTGTCAAATGTCCCTCAAGAAATGAGTCTACACCCGAAATCAGAGAATGGCATCGTGTCGAACTCAGCAGACCTCACTGTCCTGACAGTCAAGAACAAGATAACCGTTGCCCAGAATGGTGGTACTTACACCAAAAAGTTGAAAATGATGACACCACCAGATAAGGAAACTGCTCCTCCTGAAAGTGGGCTGGATGACCCTTGCTGTGTTGCCAACCAAAATGGACACCAGTCAAATTTGAATGAGCCTACATCTTGTCTACAGAACGAGAATCACAATTTAAAGACCGCTCAGGAACTGGAGGAACAAGGTCAAAAACATGAGGAACTCATGCATGAGGATGGGATTAATATCACCAGTGAGCTGAAGTTGACAAGTGAGAGCAAAGAGCAGGCGTCAGTTCAAAAAGTTGTACCAAAATATAAGAGACGAAGAAGAAGTCGAAGACGAAAGAGAAAGGCCAGATCTAAAAAAGTGAATGAGAAATCAGCAGGATTGTCTCTAAAGATAGTGTTAAAGAAGAATCCAGTGAAGGAGAAGCAGTGGGTGTCTCAACGCTCTTTGTCTCCATCAGGAGGTGGTGTGAGGGATGATTGTTGTAGACTACCAAGCCCTCATATAGCAATGGAGAACACAGCACAGCTTCTCCAAAACGCTTTACTAACAGAAGCACGCCATAACAAATGGACCAAAGCTTCCAAGAGTGACCTGCAGGACCCTTCTGGATCCACTTCAAATCAGCAATCAATGTCAGGAGAAGAGCAAACTCCCAGTTGTGCTGCAAAAGCGATGGGGTCTAAGGATGTAGACAGAAACACACCTGTCATGCCTGACGGCTTGCGGTCAACACATCCAGAAATGCAAGATGGTGCAAAGAAGTCACTGTTCTTGGTAACAGAAGTTGACACAAGCGGCTCAGCTGGTAGAACAGGGCAATCGAATTTGAGGGCTGCAGCCATGACTGAAGTAGAGGTGTGCCCCGACAATGTACAGCTCCAAACATCAGACAGTGGCATGGATTGCCACATGTCAGGCGATGGGATGAGTTCTGCCGCTGATGGACTGACTCCTCATTGCACAGGAGCAACCAAGTCTTCCCCTGGTTCCCAAGCTGTTATTACACCACAGGGTGAGACTGGAAATTATAGTTTCTGTACAGACATAATGTTTAAGGATTTGACATACAGTGGCATTTTCTGGGCATAAATTTGAATGTTCAGTTTAAGTTCTTACAATTCAGAGCAATCACAAACATTTCTGTGTTGAAATTATTATTATTACCTTTTGTCTTGCAGGTAAGGTCCACTCTGAAGATCTAAGCCTTGCTCTCTCTTCAGAGCAGAGTGTCGAAGTAATAAGAGACAGTGTGGTGCTTGCAGACTCCCTGCCAGATCTCCTCAGCAACACCACCTTGCCCCCAGTGAAAGCCATCCAACAGGAGCCCTCACCAGCCTCCAGGAGTCAGTGGC